>JAQGAE010000011.1:0-103411 GCA_034696685.1 Julus scandinavius | reverse complement strand
ACATAGTCATTTTCATAGTCAATTCAACATTTTATTACTCAGACATGTAACAAAGTAAACATAATGTAAATGGCAAATTGCTAACAGAAGGTAGTCCGGGCGAGGTCCTCGATTTGAATCGGAGGCTATAGATGGTCGAGATCGGGCTGTATAACCTGCAAATAAAAAACAAAAAGGTATCAGCATACATGTTCGTGAAAGAAAAAACAAACAGACAAAATGCATAAGGGACATTTTTACACATTTTCTGACCTCGAAGGGAAATTGCAGCATGAAATTGGCGTTTAACACAAAGTTATGCATAATTCCCGAATTTCCAAAATGAAAGTACATTTGGGACTTGGTGAAACATTTCTTCTGGTGTCCATTTCCCCTTTCATTGACCATCATTAGTGAACGTCCATTATGGTTTTCCCCCTTCCCTCCCCCACGTGCCAGCTACATCTCTAACATGCACCGATAGAGGGGGTAAATGGATGCCACTTTGCATATATGGAATTCTTCGCCGTTGCATAAATTGTGAAAAGTGGATTATTCAATACATTCAACAACCTTTGTACATTCCCGATGTTTTAAAAATCTAAGTACATTTGGAAGTGGGGACACATTTCTTCCTGTGTCAATTTCTCCTTTCACTGACCTTTACAACTTATAATTAAACAGATATTTTCGCGTTAGTGGCTAAATAGAATTTGGGGTAAAATGTAGCAGCTAGTATTTCTGAAAGATTTTTTTATATACCGAAACGAGGTTTTACAAAGTGACAAATAGTACCCTCTTTATGTGGTTGGAACAGGGTTGAGCTATATATGCTATGTTGAAAATGGTTCATACATTTTAATTTCAATTAGATGTTTTTCTTCCAAAAATTGTTTTTGAATCAGTTTTTTTCATGGTATTTTTTAGTTTTTGAATTTTTTATCTTCGTTGAAACTAGAAAATCTCGATGCAATATAGAGGTGATCCTCTTTGGTACCCTTACTAAAAGAATTTGGGGTGAAATTTAGCAGCTAGTATTTCTGATATATCGAAACGAGGTTTTACAAACGGACAAAAATACCCTCTTTATGTACTTAGTTGGAACAGGGTTGAGCTATATGCTATGTTGAAAATGGTTCATACATTTTAATTTCATTTAGATGTTTTTCTTCCAAAAATTGTTTTTTCCATGGTGTTTTTTAGTTTTTGTATTTTTTATCTTCGTTAAAACTAGAAAATCTCGATGCAATATAGAGGTGATCCTCTTTGGTACCCTTACTAAAAGAATTTGGGGTGAAATTTAGCAGCTAGTATTTCTGATATATCGAAACGAGGTTTAACAAACGGACAAAAATACCCTCTTTATGTAGTTGGAACAGGGTTGAGTTATATGCCATGTTGAAAATGGTTCATACATTTTAATTTCAATTAGACGTTTTCCTTCCAAAAATTGTTTTTAAATCTGTTTATTTATTTTTTATTCATGGTATTTTTCAGCTTTTGAATTTTCTATCTTCGTTAAAACTAGAAAATCTCGATGCAATATAGAGGTGATCCTCTTTGGTACCCTCATTAAAGAAACGCTGAATTTGGTGGCGGATGCAAAAATGGGAAATTATTTTGCCGAAAATAAGACGATTCCGTTATTTAATCGAGATCTGCTGAAATCAGCGATATCTTCAATTTCTTAAAATTATAACTTTTGGTACATCGAAATTGGGTAAATGGAATGTTACAGGAATGCATATTTGGCATTTGTTCGCCATTGCAAAAATTGTGTACATTCAGCCAACTAAATAAAAGTTTATTGCTAATTTTATCAGCAATAAATTGTCCAATTATCCTTTCTCTAAACACCTAACGGCTCTAAACATCTAAGTACAAAACAAGAATAAAGCACATTACTCACATGTGAAATCCGGACGATTATTAAGCCATATTTCCTTTTCGCAAACCACAACAGCATTGCACAACTTTCAGGAATGGCTTCTTTATATAGTCGAAATTTAGCGGGTTCCGGCTTACCTCCAATTGGCTGTTGGCTTAAGGGCCATCCACGAAGGATGTCATAATAAGCCGCAGCCAGTAGCGTCTGCGCATGACGGAAGAATAACCTTTCTGGTGTATAACAAATTTAACGTTTCACCAGCACTCATGACGAATGCTATTCTACGCAATTATTTAAAAAATAACATCTTTCTTCAAAGATATAGAAAGGAATTATCTGTCACAAGTAATCATATATACTTCGGAAAGCTTTATATATGACTTAAAGTAATTCATTTTCAGGTGACACGTTTTATTTTATATGCCAATGCATCGTTTGAACTTGCAATGATGTCATCTTCTCACTCAATGATTGCAATATTTGCAATACACTTTTGCATTTTATATTTAACTACAAATGGTTCCTTGATTAATATTACACCAAATGTTTTTGGAGGAAATGCAAATGGAATTTTAGGGGCCTTCGGAGACTTCAACTCGGATAAACTGACTGATTTGTTCGTAATAACCAGCAAAGGTAATAGGCGTGACCGAATGAATGAGCTGTAATTAAAGACTATAACTTAAAATGTTTTTGTGTGTATACTTATAGGAAAGGAATTGCAAATATTTCTCGCTAGCAACGAACCTCCTTACCTAAAACCATCCACAATAAAGTGTAACATAAACTCCGAGTTAGTATACATTCATCCAATTATCATTATTTGCAATTTGCATTTTTTAAAGTATTAAAAGCATCAGATAATTCTTTTTCTAAATTTTATTTAGGGAAGGCGTCATTACTGGTATAGCACCAGGTGATTTCAATGGGGATTCGCATATGGATGTTTTAATCACTGTAACAGCAGGGTTAATATCGAACCCTGCAACGTTTAGAATATTATGGGGATACAAGGACAACATAAGTTACTAAAATACTTTCTTATTGTAGAATTATAAATTTCTTTGGAATGATCTGTGTTAATTGGACACAAATATAATATATTTGGTATTTCAGACTGTACGCCAGATAGCAGAAACGTAGAAAGCATTATTGGTCAACCTCTGCTTTTAGAGTATGTGTAAATAGTATTATTAAACTTGGCGTTTGGACCTGATACTTAAATTTAAACTGTAAATATCTAATCGTTATAAAGCTATAATGGTGACAAGCTACCAGATATTTTAGCCATGGCTGCTCCAGATAAGCTGAAAGTTTGGCTAGGGTAAAATACTAAACAATATGCTGTTTTTTTAAAAATGCATTAAATAGTGAACTTTTGTTTTAAACTTTCATAAATGCCATTTTTGCAGATCACAGAGTAATTTCACATCTACAGATTTTCCTGCAGGTAGCACAGTATCATATAGAAATCCACACTCACACACATTCATAGATCTAAATGCAGACATGGTTCCAGGTAAGCATGCTTTAATGTTGCTGTGAGAATTTTTTTGTCTCATCATGTAAGCTCATTCATCAAATGTTTTGCAGATTTACTGTTAAGCATTGAAGGCGGTTATGAAGTTTGGCATAATGTGGCAAGTATATAAATGTAACCTTACAAAGAGACATTCATGAAAACCTTACTTCAACCAGTAGTTATAGAACATTGCATTAAATAATTATTTGTAGAATGGAACTTATATCTACAATAAAGAAGCTTCTTATAAAGATCACTCTTCAGCTATTAAAATCGGACAGTCCATCGTTTTTGATTCGAGTAACATTTAATATTCCTTATGTCTAGTTAGCTTATGAATTTCCCTTTTAACTGTGACATGCATTTTTTTTTCTATTAAAGATCTAGATGGAACAATGGACCATTTAGTTCCAGTGTGTTTCGATACCAGTTGCTCCAATAGTTCAATTCTAATTCTAAAAAACAAAGAGGTAGGGTCTTTCAAAAATCTTCAATTAAGGTATTTTACTTTTCTGCTTATTTCATAAAATCTCACTTTTTGTAATGCTGATAGTGGGTGCCTATTCCAATAAATTTTGAGAAGAACAATGTACAATGGGGATTTGTTGTGCCAAGTACAAAATCTTCTGATCTGGGAAGTAATACTATATCCATCAAAGTAGGGGATTATGATTTTGATGGCTATCCAGATTTGCTTGCTGTTCTGAAGCCCAAAACGTGAGTTCACTTAAATATTAGAGTAATTAAACACTATGAATATTTAAGAATTATGTTGCATTTTTCTAGTGTATCTGGTGGAAGTAAAGCTGTTCTTATGCATAATGAAGAATGCAGTAATTGCCCATCTGGCCGTAAATTCAGCATAATTTGGGACCCAGATGGCCTACAACTTATTAGTGATGTTGTTTTGACTGCCTTTTATGATGTGTACAACGATGTTAGTGCATTACTTTTATTAAACCATGATATATGTATCCATAATTCAAAGAAAATTCTAATTATAGGGAATTTTGGACATTCTGGTTGCTTACCAAACAAGTACTGGTGATTGGGGCTTATCTGCATTTCAAAACAGCTATGATAACAATGCTTGCTTCATCAAAGTTATAGGTAGGCTTGCCACAACTTAAAATTGGTAGTATATTTCACAAAATTAGTTAAAAACACATTTTCGTTATTTTGTTATTTTTACTTAGTGCTAAGTGGCCTTTGTTACACTGACTGTCCAAATAAAACACTTGTAAGTTATTTGGCATAGAAATGGTGTAGGGAGAGGAGTTATGCTATAGATACATAATACTTTAAATATTACTAATAGCCGTATGGTGTGAACCAACCTGGTCCAACCGTTTGCTACAATACAACTACTATTGAAGGGGCACCGCAAGCAAGTTGTGGTAAGCGAAGCAAACTGTAGCTTGGTGGTGCAAGGCAAACACTGAAATATAATTGTCTAACTGTCACTTTCTCTTCCCCCCCAGCTGGACAGCTGTCTCAGTCTGCTTATTTCTCACTGCAGTTGCCATATGTTGTTTTTGGTCTTGGCCATACACCAAATTTTGTCGACACACTTCACGTGGGCATACCCAGTGCACAAGGAAATGCAAGTGCTTATGTTATCATGGTCATTTGAAATGTGTTTAATAAATTTAGCCTCCAACTGATCATTAACAATCCAATAATTTTGCCAGCTATTTGTGCAACAATTGAAGTAGTCGTTAATATGATTTGTGCACATTACAGGGTCCTCTAACGCATTCATGGCCAAGCATTATACCAAACTCGCAAATGTTTGTCATTCCCAATCTAAGCAGCGATGGAAATAGGCAAGTACCATGTTACGGGATTATTTAAGCATAATCTATCCTAAGCAGGCACAGTCGTCTGATATAATACGTTAACAATTGTTTGCATTGTAGGTGGATTAATAAGTTGTTTGTGACTCCCAGTCAATTGGTTTTGATAACATTTGCTGCATTGGTGGGTGCTATGGGACTTATCCTACTTATTATACTTGGTCTCCATATAAAAGAACGAGTGAGTAGCTTTGCACAAACGTGAAATTTTATCATTTTACTTTCATATTA
Organism: Julus scandinavius; assembly: GCA_034696685.1. Taxonomy (NCBI): domain Eukaryota; kingdom Metazoa; phylum Arthropoda; class Diplopoda; order Julida; family Julidae; genus Julus; species Julus scandinavius. The sequence continues at coordinate 97,935 of JAQGAE010000011.1, read as the reverse complement.
AAATTTTGATATTCACATTTCTTTTAGAGAGAAGATAAGAAAGAAAAACTACAGGAATCGCACAGATTTCATTTCGATGCCATGTGATTTATTAGTTCATTTTTCTAAATTTATTCTAGTCATCAAACTTTATTACAATTCTTTCGAGATCTAGATATTTATGAATTTTTAGAGCAACAAGTGGAATTCTTAAAGTGTGCAATTAAGACATGGGATATATAAAAATGAATATTTTAAGCTGTCTTCCCAGTAACCAACTTCCAGCAAAGTGGAGCTGGGCACACTGTGTTGTGTAAATGGTGATAAGCATTACTTGCCATTTCACCATGTACATTCGACTGATAAATTATCAAAAATTTGCAATTTGTTGTGTGATTTGGGAATCTGATTTTCAAGCTGTGGTTACTAAATAACTGAATTTTTTAAAGTTCATTATGTATTATTTTTCATTAAAAGTTCTTTGTAAATACACTCTCATTGTATATATTGCTATGTTAATTTTCTACAACTGTTATAATATATACTATGGAAGATAATTCAAAACTATGCTAAGTGCGATGTCATTTTAGATTCTGTTGTTGTTAACATGTAAATGCAGATAATAAATATCTCCACATTCATAAGTCAAAGTTATTTGAACAGCATATAAGCGATTAATTCCATGCCTATATAGTTATTATTCAACTTCATGACATAGTATATTTTTCAATAACTTGCATTTACAAATACAGGTAAGCCTACAATATTTGTCTTATTTTAGCATATGTATGTAACACAATTTTACTCACCTAGTTATGAAGTGTTTCGTTTAAACTGGTTTCCAGAACAACATTTAAGGCTTCGTGTAGTAATTCCTAAACAACACAGACGTAAACTCGACGCATTTTTACAGCCCTACATCACAAACTGCACAGATTCTATACTTGAATTTAGGCGCTTAAATGAAGATATAATTACGCCTTTTGGATGGAGGACCTAAACTCGACCAATACACTTTAGTGTGCCACTCTGCAACTTGCAACACTACACATAAACAGTTTACTTTCCACTGTGAGGCGCTAGTATCAATTTCAAACTTCGCATCCATGGCAACGCTTTGTTGATATTTTTTCATTATGACTGAAAAATGTTAATTTACCTAAAATTATGGCAATTTACGATATTCATTCTGTCCCACTCTTGATCAAACATCGTGCCTACATTTGTTCGAAGGCCACGTTATTTTTTGTACTATGTACTTTGATAACATTCGTAATTCCGCTATTAATCGCATATAGGAGTGAAGGTATATACAATAACTTTTTTATCTATTGATCAAAAACTTTGAGATTAAATGTGAGTAAACTTCAACATCAATATACACATTACAAAGAAAATTTCTTGTTTGTGTTATTCACGACTTAGCATAAAGATGATCCAATATTAAAGAGTTACAAAGCTCTAGCAAGTTTACTCACACTATTCTCTACAAAAATGATCAGACTTGTGAATCTAAGTTAATTTTATGTAATAATGCGTTCAGGATTTTGGAAGAAGACTGATTGGTACATTGAACAAGCTAATGTCAATTTTAAAAAAGAAATTATCGTGCTATTAGAAATGTCTGAAGAAGACAAATTCGTCGCTTGGAGTACTTTTGATAATTTCAACACATTAATGGAGGGTCATGTTTTCATCCCATTAATCATGGTTTGTGTACAAAATAAGCTCGCATATTTATACATATCAATGCTTATTATATCGAACCACACTAATTCTTTACAATTAATGCAGTTCAGAGAAGAAGACAATAATCGAGATGGGATAAAGGACGTATTAGACTTCAATATGTCATTTCATCTAGACTCGCAACATGCAGTTCATACCGTAACTTTGCTACTATTTTTTGATTATCAACTTTCGGTAAGTTTGCTTATTACTAATGATGGAGATGTGAAATGGCCTAATGAGCATTAAAATGTGATTCTACGTGTTTTTATAGAAATTTTGTAGACTAGAAATGGAAAGTTTGGCTTACTATAGAGAAACTTCTGCTCAAAATGGTCTCGAGGCGAGAATTACGGCAGATTTGGAAATCAGTCAAAGAGTACCGTTACCACATGCTGGGGTTGACACCACCTATAATGTACAGTAAGAAATTGTAAACAAAAACGTGCTGAATTGTAAGAATACCAATGAATATTGGCAAGAGCTTGACAAAAAGAACCTCCCAAATAACAGCACAATTTCATTGTTATTCTTATCAGAAGAGCATGCATGTTAAGTTATATCCATGAGCAAAATCATATTACCTTTCAGACTTCCATTATAAATGGTAACAGCATTTATGCAAGTGATTACGATTTGGGTGACATCCTGAAATCATATTCAGATAGAAATGGTAATTAAAATTATGTCGATTTTATAGTAGATCAGCAATTTATTATAATCTGACCTTTTCATTTGTTGAATGCAGTAACAACTGTATTGAGGAACAGCTTCTCTACATGGAAAATTGGTCGTGGAACGAATGAGCCATTCAACATACGAGCCACCATAAGATATCCGGAACAGTTAATTCTATATCCTTTTTGTGCAGATATATTTGTTATGAAGTGTGTCTAGCTTGTATTCAACAAGTATTTCCTTAATATTTTTTTTACATATAAGACTGGATTCTGGCAGCTGATAAAATGGGCTTGGATTCAATATGCAGCAGTATTGGTCATATTTATAGCAGTTTTTCAAAACATCAAAACGTTTGCATTTCAGAATCAAATTATAAGCACCATTGTACAGCGACCAATAAAACTTCACAACTCTTAAATTATGTAAAACAGTTGTTTTGTTAAGATTATAATTTTCTGAGAAATTGCCATGCCTTCTAGATAAAATGAATAAAAGCCTACATTTTTAAACCTTTGTAAACCTCATATTTAATAACGAAATAATTTCTTGCATGGTTATTGCAGTCTAACTAATTTAAAAGGGCATGACGATTGCACAGTTAAAAAGAAAGGACCTTCCTGACCAGGTTGAAAAGTGCTTGGAATGACATTATAAATGCCAGCTGGAACATTCTCAACATCCAATATAACAAATCCCGATCTACAACGACATCATACGCCAAATTCAATGTACCGTTTTTAAGCTAATTAGGGGTAAATTTAACTATGTCAGAAAAAGCAATGACATACCGAAAAGGTCCTGAACTCTTGCGTGAGAAGTAGCCTTTTGAAGTTGCATTTGCAACACTCACGGTGATTACATCAAAGCCCACTTGATATTGTCTGAAGTAAAAAATATAAGAGAATTATATAAACAACTTCCAAAGTAAAATTTGTCTTGGTTTATAAAATTAATCTTTTTTTCTTACTTTGGTCCTTTCAGGTCGATCAGCAAATGATTTTCATCAATTGACGTATTTAGTTGAATTTGATAAATAGGATTGTTTCTGTAAGTTGCCGGGTTGTTTGCACATCCACCAGCAGTCTCCCCTTTCCACATCCCGTCAGTAATCTATTAAAAGCATAATGTACTTCAAACAAGTCGTGAATTCATTCATTCATTTATACCAATTTTAATCATTCCTTGCAAATTAAGTATGTATGCCAAAACTCACATCTCGCTTATGACGATAGGGGTTCCCAATTTTTGACAACGTGAATGGACACATTGAAAACACACGCAAAGTATAATGTATGGTGTTCATCTTTTCATATTGTGAAACCACGAGTGTATAACGTGAAGTACCAGCAGAAGGTACCATGAGCTTGCACAAATAATGTGGACTATTGATGCGTGTACCATCAATAAATGGTGGAGGATCGTCTTGAATTAAAAAAAAAAAAAATTAATCAATCGAATATTCCAAATGAACAATACTATCTGATAACAAATGTACGCACAAGGATAATATACTTTTCTCCCTTCATTCTTGTAAACTAGGACTGTAATATATTCTCTATTCTGAGCGAAATCTTCCTATGTTTCGGCAATAAAAAAAATACTTTTAGCCTAAGGAAAATTTGTGTATATTTTCACCGAACTTTTAAACTTACTCTGTCGGTAATGTGCCTCGTTAGCAAAATCCACACAGCAGAAGGCTTGGCAGTTCGAACTTCCAAACTGAATTGAGGATTGTCCCCGATGTTATACACATCTTTTACAGGTCCAATGCCAGCCTTCCATGTTCTAAAAAAAAAAAAAAATGAATTTCTCTTTAGCAAAGAAACTTCTGCAAATATAGTAACGATATTGATGCAGGACTTTCCAAAAATATAAAAAAGTAGATATCATTGGTAAAAAACTACACAATACTTACTGATGAAGGCAGTAAGTGAAATCAAATAGCGCTGGATTCCAGTTCATATACACCACGTCAAAGTAGCGACAAATCGAGTTATAATCTATCCAAAACACACCTACAAGAAACGTATAACAAATATTAAAATGTTTATAAGTGAAATGAATGACTCCGTAATAAGACTTTATTACCATTGTCAAACGATTGTGCACTTGCAGGATCATAATTTAAAGCTTTTCTCATCTCAGGCGTCCAATGCTTCTTGTCTCGCTCAGAGTAATTGCCTTTCCAACGTAAATGACTCCATGGATTTTTGAGAAGAAATAAAGATTTACCCTATCAAGCAGAAAGATCTTTATAAAATACTCATACCAGCATAAACTGTTAAGATTTGCAAATAAAAGTACAGACTGCTATTCATTTCTGCTTGCTGATAAAACTCTTAAAAAGGCTAGGAACGCACCTGAACTTCACGGACATCCAACATTGCATAGGCATGGGTGGGGACAAGTCCCGCTCTATCGGCATCTTTTTCCGTTAACTCTCCTGTTGCTATAGTAACAAGAACGTCACCCTTGTGAAACCTATCTAAAATTTTTTTGAATAAAGCATCTTTATTAAATTCTGGGTCGTCCGGACGGATTGCCACACGTTCCGGGATCCAACCGGTCAACGCATGAAGATCAATATTCTGGAAAAATTAATAACATAACATGTCAAGCAAAATGCCAAGAACTGGGGCAAAATTAGTTAATCGCATTTAATATCCAATGTGCAGCTTTATATACTTACAGAATTTGATCCAGGAAAATCATAACCTCCCATCACTTTCATGTATGCTTTTTCCAACAGTGAAATCCACAATTCATTTCGATTGGTAGAATAAGAGCACATGAGTTCGTTACTAGATCCCATAGGTAGAAAGTCATCAATAACTATCTGTACATCAGTTAAAAAAAATTAAAATGAATTTCTGCATGAGAACAACAAGAGTAGTTTTGGGAGTCAAAACCTAGAGTCATTAATTACCTTTCTGGGCACTCCATTAATATTAAGTTTGATCATGTATTTACCACAGGGGTTGTAGACTGGCTCTCCCTTTTTGTTTTGTGGATAAATAATGCTATCAAGAATAAAAAAGTTTCCTTTTTACTTCAATTGAATCTGAATTTACCAAGTATTACATTCAATTGTATTTGGGGTTTTTATAGGCCCCCTGACATCCTGCTAAAATAGCGTTTACAGACCTGGTTATGAGTCGCTTCTTAAATTTCTTTTCGTACAATGAACTTATAGCTAGGGATGCAACAAACGAACAGTCAGATACAACTGTCTAAAAACGACAAAGCATTAGCACTGAATTTACCAAGGCATTAAGCATTAAAATTTTCCACAAAAAATAATTTCAAATTTGAAATTACCTGCTTGATACTATAAGAATCAATTTGTTCTATCATTTTTGGGCTTTGGCAAATTTCTTCTGGACGCACCCACTTTGAAAATAAAGCTTTTTGTTTTGGAGCCAAAGCTAGCTTCCCATCTTTATCAGAAAAAGGCATGGGATATGCAAATCTCTCCTTTAGATCAACGGTCATAAATGGAACATACTCCCTTCCATTAATCAAAGATGTCAGACTGAAAATTACAATCACAATCACTAATGGAAGCAAAGTTATCGCAGTTTACGAGTTACCTATATCTTGTCTGCTTACCGAAGAACCTCAATCTCTTCTTTTGTATAAGAATTACTTCCACTGACTTGCAAATGTTGTTTCTTCTCATCAATGTTGCTTAATTTATCTGAATTCAATATGAAAAATATTCTCATGAATCTTAAATAAAATTATAAGTTATAAAAAATTTAAAAAAATCATTCTAACCAGATGATGGTGTTTGTGCATTTAAAGATAGAAAACCCAAAGGAGGAATTGTTGGAGCAGTGGGCGACTTAGCACATACTGGACGAGGACTGGATGATCTAGGGGAACGAGTCGAACTTTCAGCTGGCTTACTCTGAATTCCCTTTAGATCTTCAGCCCTAAAGTTATTATGTAAATCTACATTGGATATCACGCCTTTACCGTATACAAAAAATAAAAATGAAAACTACCTTTCCAAAGCCTGCGTCGCCAGTTTTCCTAATTTTCCTTGCAACTCTGGATCCTTTGCAACTTTTCTCTGTATAATCAAATGTTTATCAAAAAATCCAACTCAAAAGTATTATCGCAGCTTATAAACACTGAAGAGGAACTCACCACCTGAATGCATAATTCTACTGCTTGCATGTACAATTCAACAGCTACATCCACGTGTGATGCTTCATCATTTTCGAAGGCTTGATACAACAGAAATTCAGCTCGTTCCATATCTTTTTGCTGTTGAGACTTTCCCGAATATTGGTGGCTACTGGCATTTTCTGAAAATATGTTACATGCGAATCAGTCGTTTTTGATGGCAACATATTAGGTCAATGCCTATATTATATTTGCAACTATTGCCAAATTGGACAGCCCGTTATATAAATTGCATAATAAAAGAAACACTCACTGGTTGCTTTAAGATCTTGAGCTCTCTTAAGATATTCGGCCACTTTGGATTCTCCGCCAGGAAATGAAGACCCTTGGGACAACGCATTTTTAAGAGCTTCAGCCGCCTCTAAGTAATAATAAATGGCCACATCCAATTTGCCATCTTTATCAAATTGCACAGCTCTTCCAGCAAACTCAACAGCATCTTGTTCATAATCTTCAATTGATCTACTCATTGCGTCATCTTTAACGATAACACAGATGTTCCAAAAATGGTAATAGATTAATCTAAGTAGAAAATGAAAAGAAGTAAATTTTACAACAAATTTAACAACGTACGTAGCTGTGGTAATAACAGAGATACGAAACGCCCATCTAATTGTCAGTTGAATATTTACCAAATATGAATCTTATTTAACAGAATAAAGACTCTAGATTAGGGCAACTTATTTAGTCGTCTCTAGCACAACATTTAAATATGCTTTTTACTTTAAAAAAAACGCTAAAAATAACATCACAAACCCCGTCCGGCTGATTTTCAAAACAACAACACGTAGACGCGCACATGATATTAATTCTTCCAAACGTATTTTAAGTTTCATAATTACATTTTTATAGTATAACATAAATTCAAATCACTTGAAAACTTACCAATAATTCATTCTAAAAGTAACAATTAGTTTTTCAACAACAGATACAAATTCAACATTGTACATCAGTTCCTGATGTCGCACCTTTCGTTGCACAATTTTATGCAACTGATTCAGCGCCATCTAGTGAGAAACCGACTATTCATTTTTGATTATGAAAATTTAAAGAATAGATAGATATCTAGTCGGAATATGTGTAATTTAGATTATAAAACTCGTCAGATTTGTAATAGAAGTTTTCTGCCAAGTTGTAGAAAATGTGAAAAATTAAAAAGGAAATAATATGACATTGACAGTTTGATTTATCAAAGAGGAAATTAACATATACCAATCATATTTGGGTACAATTATCAAGGAATCACAAAGCAAAATTATGTCGTGATTATAATTTAGAGAAAAAACAATTGTACATTAATGGATGTAAACTATACTGCTATAAGAGAGGAAGAAATGTATATCTTGAGATACACATGATTATGGGTTTTGTAAATTAAATGTGACACAAATTATTAATACATTTCTGTCATTGGGTTTTTCGCTGTTTTAGGAAGATTCACAAATGTGATTTGATGAGCAAGCATATGAAAATGATTTTCTCACCTAAAACAAATGTATGCAGACTTCTCTTCTGCTTTCTGACATATTTTGTTACATTTATTAAAAATGAATACACTTCAAGAACGTTCATAATATTTGACATGCCTATACCCATAAATATTAAACACTGAACGAATAAAGAAAACACAAACAGATTAAATTTTCTACTCGCTGAGGGAAATTTCCAATAATTATGCTTCACTATCAGGGGCATTGCTCTCATCGTCTAAAATGGGTACAATTAAATTGTCCTTTGACATGAGATTGTATTTAGTTACAAAAACAGTGAAGCGACGACACAATGATGTTGCATTCTATAAATTATACAGAAATGCATAAATTGGTATCTTAAAGCTATTACATAAAACCAAGTAAATATAAAAATGAAAAATACCTCAAATTCATCAAACAGAGTCCTGTGGTGGAAATATGCATGGGAAAATATCCTGTAAACTCTTCGGCAAACTGATCCTAATTTCGCTACAGAAGACTCCTTGATGCTGACCCTGATAAGTTCATTGAATAAATATTCTACTTTTAATATAATTTGCGACAAACGCTGGATTAGACCTAGTTTTTATTTTGGAGCCGCTTATAAGAAAAATATTACCTGCTCGGAAAATATTTGTTGCTATTAAGAAGACAAGCCGCACCATCCAAAGTGTGTCTGGTGTAATCAATTGCTGGGCATTCCTTGGGAGTTTTGTGGGCAGCACAGAGGAATATCCATTGCTCTGTAGCAGTCATTTGTGTGCAGGTTTCAGGTTGGCATTCATTCTAAAAACAAATAAGAAGAGAATTTAAAAATAAATGGCAATAACAGCTACATAACTGTATATTATGAAATTTGAACAATTTTACGATTTCTGAAAACATTTACTTGCAACTTCACCGCTAGTCCATTCAGTTCCATACAAAATTGTCTATGATCATGCGAGGCAAATGAAAATGTTAGTTTGCTTGATAATATGGGCAAAAAACCCATTCAACTGAAGGTTACTGAACCAAACTAAACACCTTAAATGTTCATATTTCCACACTCCTTCATCCTGACCTTCAGGTGCGGTAAGTATTTCATCCACGTTTGAGACATCTTTACGAATAGTTTGTTGAATATACTGGAAGTTAAGACATGTTTGTGATTGTATATACTAAAATTACTTGTATTAAATCAAATTGCTGTATAGAAATTTACCTGCTGAACAGCCAATGTGCTGTCCATTTCCTCAAAAGCTTCTTCTGGCCAGTTTAAGTAATCCTTGAGTATAACAGATAAAGAAATGTTAATTAAGTCAAACGTTTCGTATTCCACTATCATCCACGCTACTGATAAAGGATCGATATCATGGATATTATACATTTTGGAAATGCCAAACTTAATTTAAAATAGGCTTATGAGTACGATTATTAATGCACCAATCATGTCACACTAACAAATATTAGATTATTATTTTTACCGCTGATTTTGTCCCTGGACGATTTCGCCGTAATACTGGTATTCCTTCGGCCATCTTCATGTTGAAAATGCAAGAAAAATTAATGCAGTTTTCTTTTAAAACTCCGATTAGTAAATGCCCCGAAAATTGAACAAAAATGGCCAATAAAAAAAGAACGAAATTTCTCAATGATGCCGGATAACGTTGCCAGAACATCCTTATTCCTTTAAATAATCGTAACAAAAGCGGGAAATTCAAAAATGTTAACAGAAACTACCCAAATATTTCGACAGTTAATCCAATTTTCACGTTTATTACACGTTGTCGTACATAAAATACATAAATTTAAAATGATTTTATAAGAGGTGAAAAATACAGAATTACAAATTCCAGCATAAAATAAATTTTTTTTTTAAATCATTGCTACTCAGGATCAATAATTTCAAATTTTGAAATGCAGTCCAAGAACCAGTTAAGCGGAAGAGATTTTAAAAGTTTGCTTTCAGAAAAAACAGAAGCATGTTTTTTAGACTCTTGGTGATATATGATAAAATGAGAACAATGTTCCAGAGGCCCTTTAACTTTGGCATGAAATGGAACAGTTAATTCCCGCTCATCAAGAATATCTGGTTTTGGTTCACGACTAAGAACAATTCCGTCTGCAAGTCGAACTAATTGTATTAAATCTGATTTCCCCAATCCAGGTGGTGGAAAATTGCCATAGAAATAGAAGTGACATCCACTGAACAGACTTGGGTTCTAAAATAACAAAGGATGCAAGCTGCCATAATTTAAAACCTCCTAATACTTGTATAATTTCAATTTCTAAATTTAGAATAATTTTACCTGTTCATTAATATTTAGCCGACCCCGTTTTGGTCCATGACTTTTAGGCCATTGGCGAGTCCCATTTACTTCAAAAGTTTCCTCGGCCATTAGTTTTCCATTTTGTAAACTCTCCTCAATCCCTGTAAGAACACAGATTATAATAAATAAGCAATTCCCAGCTATAGGAAGCTTTTGTTTACATTTGAATGTGGCTAGAATTTATTAATTCCTCACACTCCTATAATGATTTAAAAGTAGTTCGCAATCACCTAATCACTAGCTAATTAAAATGCCAATAGCACAAGCAAACGAAGTCATTAAAGTTAGCGAATTAATTTCCTTACATTTAAATGAAACTATCCATTTCCCAGTAACAACAGCTGATAAATATTTAAAAGTACGTGGACAGGTACCATCATCAGAAGACTGGGTCAACAAGTGAGTAACTGAAATATAAACTTTGCAATTAAATAACACAAAAAAAGATGACAAATTAAATAATTATACAAAGCAATGAAAATGACCTTCTGTACTAAAATTTTGCACAATTTTGGCACCATACTGCTTAGCAAACGATTCCAGTATTGTTCTTTGAGCATCTTCAAGTCCTGTACACAGTAAAACAGGACCAGTTGTGGCCTGTGGTACAATAGCCTATAAATATTTCACATTTTATTGAGTCTTTAATAAGATATTGATTTGAGTATCCTACAAGCATTTAATATTTACCAAGATTTCTGGTTTAGAATTTGTTTGGTATTCCGTAGACAGTAAAATTTGTTTCATTTCGTCATCTTTAGCAAAGTCAATAGCAGTGTGACCTTTGACATTTCTAAAAATATATGCAAACTATGTCCAAACGTTTGGTATCATTTCTTATTAACCTTAATTAGAAATATAAAAATTTGTAATCAAGATTCAAAACTTGCGATAGTTTTCTGAATATTGATTTTAAAACATGTACCTGCGATTTGGATCTGCTCCATGACTTAGTAATAATTTTACAATGTCATACTTGTTAGCATTTACTGCATCATGTAGAGGAGTTGCATTTTCAAAACCTGGGATGTTTACACTAGCTCCATTCTCCAATAAAAGCTTCACAATTTCGGAATGGCCATGGTTACACGCCTCATGCTGTGAAAAAAACGAACAAATTTTATTGATGTTACAATAATGCATCATAAAATGATGACAATTAACGCAGAAACAGGAGAAAAAAAATACCAAAGGAGTCCATCCAGCATTGTCCTTAGCATTAAGATTCGCACCCAATTTCAGTAACCGGGAAAACTCATCTAGTCTTCCCTGTTAATTAAATAATATAAAATTGCGAACTAAAGTTAATCAATACCACCTTTTTATAAATGATGCATATGTGATGGAAAAGAACAAAACCTTAATAGCTGCAGTATGCAACGGAGTTTCTCCTTTTCTATTACGACGATTAATAATGCTTCCAGCAGGTGAGAGAGCTTTTGGACTAAATGAACTGCAGCTTAATGCCTGAGTTGAGGAATACTTTTTTGAGCTTACAGATGGAATATCATTTCGAACCAAGAGAATATTTCCATTGTCAGACTCGGGATCAGATTCACTCTCATTAATATTATCTGGGCATTTTGTGGTATCGAGGGCAGGATCTGAAAATGCATGATTATCAATTATTCTATGCATCGATCATCTTTGCAGGTAATGCACAATCATATACTTAAATCTGAAATCGGTCTAAAACATCACCAATTTTTAAGAATTCAATTATCTCCTCTAACAATTGTCATAAAAAATGAATTTCAATTTACGTATACCTTCAACCTGCAGATGCTGCAATTCAATAACAGTACGCAATTCCCGGCAAGTTCGAATTAGTCCTGCAATACGATGATTCTGGCTCATTTCAGCGGCAAAGGATGGCAAAGAACATACCGGACAAACTTTACCAATATGATCCTGTATGCAAACTCTAGATATTTAAGAAAATTGAAATATTTCCGACAGCGCCATTTACTAAACTCATTTTTTAAAAACTGTCAGTGCAAATATTGCTCACCTGCAAAAAAAGTGATCGCAGCTTCCCAAAACGAGTGGATCATTCACAATTTTATAGCTGAAATATGACAATTAAATACTTTAATTATAAATAATAATGTTAGTCTGGACAAGTTATGTAGTATAGTATTTGCACATTACATGCAGTATCAAACTTACCATATTTTACACACGAGATTGGATTCCAGTTCAATCAAGCGTTTCTTCGTGTTCTCCCACATCTCAATTATCTGTCATCAAGACTAACTAGACTTAGACTAAAGATATTACGTCAAAAATAATTAATTCTTACTCAGATAAATATCACCATCAACACAATCGGAATTCAGTGAAGACTCCCGCCAAAATTGAATGCAGATAACATGTTCACAGCGCCATCTATTAAGGACTTAAAATAATAATTCACAAAGTTTCAAAATTTCAAATTTTTTACCTCTGAAATGTTTAAAACTGCATATAATTGTACTAATAGGACACTTTTAACTGAATAGCTTACTTTTGCATTTGATAATAATTAATTCTTACAAATGAAAATCCAAAAACAAATTTGCAAGTGAAAAATGAACCCTCCCAAGCTGGCAAAATTATTTAATTTCCTGAAATAGAAACATGTATAATTAATTAGAACACTGTTGGCAGCACATGCAAATTTAATAAACTCATCCAGTGGTTATAAAAGAATAATTACATTTTAATTTTCCAAGACGTTGTTAAAACATTTACAGAAGCACCACGCAGCAATAGCGCTGCATCGATCGATCACTTTACATTATAATTTACTGGCTATTTACAATGTTACATTCACAGCATGTGTTGAACTGGTTGTCTAAACTCACATTTGCTAGTGCGATAAAGTTGTTTTTTTGTAAATAAATATAATAATTCTAGTGCTCAACAGTTTTTTGCTTGCACTCTGATAACAAAAACTGATAGCGAATTAAGTGCCAGTACAATGCACCTTAGCAGAAATATTGCTACTGCAATACAATTAATTATGTTGAAAAAGCTGCGTGTTAATTTTAATAATAGTACCAAATAATCAAAACATAAATTTTAGATATTCTCGGTATAACGAGGTCGAATAGTTGTTAGAGATTCTGTGTTTAACAGCTGTTGTTATCAAATAATTGGGCTAGTTTGGTCCTTTTAATTGAATATGATAATTACTAAAATACCTCGGCATTAAATCCTATTTAAAATGAGATGAGGGATATGAGAAATTTGTATGAAATTATTTCTTCGGCATAATGGCACAAATTCTACCTCAAATCAGTATCAAACGATCGAGTGTGTTCTACCTTGAATCAGAGTTTTGCTGTCCTTGTGCAGTTGAACTAGTGGAATGAAGTTTTTTCAAAACGGCAGGAATATCATTGTTTGGGAATATCAGCTTTAGTACCTTCTCCAACAATTCGTATAAAAGCCGTCGATTAAGCTCGGGTTGTTGGAACATTTCAAAAAGTAGATGTACTCCCTTGCGTGTGGTCTCGCTTCCAATAATATGCTTCATTTCATCTAGAAGGAACAGTGGAAATTAGCCAAATGCTAATTTGATGTAGTTTGTCCCACATTTCAAGCATACCTGGTAAAAAGCACAAAATGGCCATTTTGGCAGCAACTCTTGTTCGCAAACGAGTGTTTTCATCTCTAAGAGGTAGGTTTTGGGCAGAAAAACCATTTGGCCAAATTGCATTTCTAAAATAGAAGCAATCTGTGTCAAATACACAGTATTTCCAGGCAATATGCAAACATTATTAAAACCAGACAATACCAGTGCCAAACACAAAATAGATTTAAATCTAATTGCAACATTGGACGATTTTGCTTACCTGAATGCCTTCACATATTCTGCTATTTGCTCTGACGACGTGAGCCACACCACATAGTCAAGTATTTTTCGATTAATTCGATCGCCATACATCGTTTTGATGAATTCGCGTAATAGCACGACAATTCTTCGCCTCAACCATTGGTTGCGAGATTTCAGATCAAACACTTCATCGACCAAAACTAATAAGATTCGTAATGGAATGTCTTCCTCGTTCTAAAAGAAATAGCAAAAAAATAAAAATAAATTAATAACATGCAGAAAATTCAAGGTAAAAGTATTAAACTAAAATAGATTAGCATTTGCGAGATAAACTTGCTAATGAAACTAACCTCCAAGTCTAAACCAGCAGTCATTCTTAAGCTGTCTTGAAAACCGCTATTTTCAACTTCCCCAGGGTTTTTTCCATGAAGCGCCCTACACAAGCCATCCATGACGCAGTCCACGGTCTGAATAAAATTATCCGGCACTGCCCTTACCATGTTACCGACGTTACGAACACTTTCTCGTATCGGATTTACGACACGATTCACCTAAAAAGCAATGACACATTTGATGCAACTCGATAAACAGACATAACTAGTTGATTCTTATTAAACAAATGAAAATAATTAACGACCTTTTTGGTGAAACGACCCTTGCCTCTGGAGTAAGGTACAGGTTCCAAAAAATTCAATACAAGTTCTTGAAGACCCAGATACTTTTCACAAGTTTCAGGATTTAATAGAAACTGGAAATGCTTGTGTTAGTTTCTATAAATTTAATAAAAGTTTAACATGATCTGCAGAAACTTACCAGCAAATAATCATTTAGCTGCTGCATTCTTTTACCAAGGAATTCAGGATTCATGTTGTTAAATGTTTTCTTGCCAGGAAAATTGTGTCCATTAAGTCCACAGCACTATTTTAACACCAGAAGTGCACAAGATTAACCTAAGGCGATTATAAAAAAGCCAGCAAGAGGTATTACGAATATTACCTTTGCCACCGCAGTAGTATGGAAATCATGGAAATCGCTATAACGCCGATACACCTGCCATTTATCCTCTTTTCCCGAATCTATACATTTGATTACTTCAACGGCATACACTATGTAAGGCTTAGCGTCCTTGATTAAACCTTTAGAGGATTAGAAATAATAAATAATATATATATATTTTTTTCTAAATATCGGCTACACTAGTCAAGAAGAGAAACTTGCCACTAACCAGTTCCAACAATCTTCGCTTTAACTATCAACCCTTCTACGGCTGTGCCAGCAAGTTTATTTTGTCTAAAATTCAATGTAGACATGGATGCGTAGGCAGAATCGGAAAGTGCTTCTTCTTGGGAAGACATGCTTATGCTGTCACTATTGGCACGGTGTAATTCGTCTAATGATTGCATATCTGAAAGAAATAGTGAAATCATATTTATTGGCAGAATAAAAAATAATTTAAAAATGTGCTACAAACACTCACCATCCTCATCCGATTTGCTAGTATCCTTTAGCAGATCCAATTCGGCTAACATTTTAATATACTGCGGGCTTTTCTTAAATGTACCAAAAAACTTTTCCTCTGATAATATTTCCAAAACCTACAGCATATAAAAATAATAATGTAGCGAAACACAATGCTAAAAATCTAGATATCAGAACCAAAATTAATTACTTTTGATTGAACTTCATCAAACCAGGTTTCAGATGGCGTTTCCGTTTGTATTCTTTGATAAATCCGTTTTAATAGAATCTCGTCTAATTTGATTCTGGGCATCGCCTGAAAAAAAAAAATATCTGCAAGATCGATTACATTGTCGACTTGCATAACATGATTTATGATATTTAGCATTTCTGGCAGTTCGGAGAAAAACGACGTTGGCCTCACTTTCAACGATAGGTACTGCTCGTAAATGTTGAGGGCTGCTTCTCGTAATGCCTCTAGCTTAGACACGTCAGAGCTGGAGCATGCTAGTTGATCCAATTGTGCCTGAGAGATTTGTTGCTCTGCTGAAACCCGGTAACCCTAGAACGACAGTATTATAATTGTTATCATTGCACAGATAACCAAAGTTTTTATTCGAATATTTCACATGTATGGCTCACCTCGATCGTAAGATAGAAAAACATATACGCTTGATGCCCCGTGCACATCATGAAATCTGAAACACAATAGTTAAGTGTCATGCGATTCTTTTAACAAGTACATATAATATGATAGAAAAATAATAACATCCAAAAGTATTACCGATGAAATATGATAATGCAATATTATTCTTCAAAATAACATCCAAAGGTAAAGAATATAGTTTATAGCCAGCAGACATAACTTTCTTCCAGTCAAAACGCTTATGTGAAAAGCAGAAGAAAAAAGGTTTTTGGTTACTTGAATGCCTCAGATAAATTCTATATAGTCTTGCAATTAATAAACATCAATATGATATAAAAAATGTTTAAATTAAGTCACAGATCATATGGTTCAGACTCACAGTGGGAAGGCCAGCAGAATCAGTATCAACACCTTCTTGTAATCGTTGCAAACGGTGATCAACGACTCTCTTAACAAATAACAAACTACTTAACTGTTGTTTTATCACAGCATCTAAATAAAACAATTGCGATTAATAAATAACAACGAATTTAAAGGAGAATTAGTAAATTTAAATTTCAAGCTTACCATCATCTCCCCCGGAATCTTTGGACCGCTGAATAGCAATTTCGTGATTCAAATTTTCCTGAACAGCTGACAACTCATCTGCACTATTTGTTAGCCGTAACACAGTGATAAATCCCTCACTTGTCACTGAGACGTCTTTACACTTAAGAAAGAAATATAATTTTCCAGTTACGTTCTAATCTCAAAAGAAAAATTGTAAGCATTGAGGATATTTATGGTAGCTTCAAATATAAGCAGATATAATTACCAGCCATACTACAGACTGATTAATGTAGTCTGGGTCCGATAACAAATTAACGGTGGGGAGAAATATCATATTGACTAGCAACTCCTGAAAAAAAAAAGGAGTCTGCATGTGACATTTACTACGAGGCATTGCAATTCCAGAGTAATCGTTAATCATAAATTACTTACTCGAGTAAGATATCGAAATGTCTTATTGTTAAAATCTTCCAACGGCAATAACAGGTAAAGCAAAACTTCTATGAGATCACGGAGATAAACTTTTAAAAAAAAACACAAAAAAACAGATAGACTTCAGCAAATCACCTCTCTCAAATGATTAATGCTTTAACTACATCTGAAAATGAGAGGCTCACCTTTCTCTTCTTCAGAAGATTTGCAAATTTCAGACCAGTGCATGTTTCCATGCATTTCATTTTCCAGTTCAAAGAAAATGTCGACAACGTTTTCAGTAGTTTTCACATCTAATGGAAATTAAATAAAAATAAACGAAGTCTTATTTATGGATACAGTGATAGCTTAGGATTTATTTTAATCTTTTTTTTTCAGCCATAATAACATGGTTTTACCTATTTTCTTTTTTTCACATAATTTATGCTGGGCCTCACGAAACAAACGAAAATGTGAAGCAAAGTCCTCAACCAACTGAATTGTCAAAAACTGGATCCAATCAACATCCTTCGCCCTAAACAAAAGTAACATTTACATCAAATCCTCCCCAATTTTAGCATATGAAATGACTAAATAATAAACTTTAAAATTACTTTTTTGCAAGCGATATGATAACTTGTTGTGCACTTTCTTGTAAACTATGAGGGAATCTTTCATCATCACTGATTTTTCTATACCAAAGTAACACGTAATCCCGCAGTGCAAACTGTAACACCTAATCAACGAGTAACGACATATTGTCTCATAAATGCTTTAATTAAAGTGTATGAGTAAATCCAAAATTATCCGTAATACCTCCTGTAAATGCTCATCAATTATACTTGAGCCAGTTAGACGTCTATCAAACCTATTGGATTTCTCAGATGATAAGACTCTTGATTTTACCTGTAAGTAATAAACCTGTCATTAAAAAGGCCAGAAAAAGTCAGTTTATTTTTCAAATAAGAAGTTATCTTACGCATGGGATCCCATTGCTTGGGAGCTCCAAACGAGATATGCTGGCCTTGTTCCAATATTCTTCGGTCCATTCTTGGCCAAATACAAATAATGTGGTGACAATGCTAAACAAATGCTTATTAATATATTTCTCTATAAAAATTAATCCCAACTAATTGCATTATAGTTTAGTAAAACTTACCTTATAATGCACACGACTAGGCAAACTAACATAAGGAAGCACCCATAAGGACCAAACGTTGCAAGGCACAAAATGAAGACCAGGCCAGCCCAGCCTAGGAATGTTGGAGTCATCTAGAAACATTTTCAAAAAGTTAAATGCGAGTGCCTGAAAGTTTTACAAAACATTAAAAGATTACGAATTTAAGACAAGGACCTCATAATGATGCAGGTTTTTTGTTTTTTTAAATTGAACCAATTACAGAACTTTCAACAATGCTCCATATAAGTATCAATTAATATTTTTGCTTTTAAGATTTAAAACTTATCACCTAGTTTTACAGTTACTTGAAGTCATATTAGTAATAACCTTGAGTCCAGCTGGTCAACATGTATACATTTAAGGGAATACCGAAACTTAATGACAAATAAGCTATTGAAAGTACACCTACTGTATTGGGCGTTGACTAGATTGACAAGCCCATTTTTTTGAAAAGTTACAAGGTTCAGGTGGAGCCTTAAAAGAACTTATGAGAAAGTACAATCTAATTATAAACTTTTAAAGTATTAATGACTCCACAGTCTACATATAATGCAAACACATTTTTATAGCATCTTCAAAGTTTCATCATTGCTCAAAGATAATGAAACATCTATCACGTATGTGTGAAGTTCTAAACCTACAGAAGGTGGGTGACAGGAATAAGCATAAAAATCTGAGAATCAGCAAGGAAATATCAAAATATCAAATTACTATTAAGAAGTTATCTAATATGACCAATTCAGTTATGTTATTTACAGTGACTAGAAGTACATTTACAGTGAAAATAAGCTGTTTGAGAAAGTGAGGAATGCAAAGGTTATGTACATATTGCCAGTGATATTGCAATTGTTAAAACCAATTATTGTGTGCATTGATAAACATACTACATCCTGACATCACAGTTATGTCATTATTTACATAAGATGCAGTATTTTGACATCACATTGAAGTCATTAAATCCAGAAATATATGTTGAATAGTCAGATCTACATGCACGAAACATATCATCAACATAATACTTTACATAACAGAAAAGCTTGACAACAATCAATGTAATTAAAAAGGGACTTTATCCCCAGCAGACGATCAATACACTTAACATAACTTTCCTACGTAGTACGTATTGAATTAAAATACATACATGTAACGATTTTTTTAAAACAATACAGATAAAATTAACAGACCAACAACTTAATAGAATGATTAATAAATTCATTAAATAATGTATCCGTTTAATACTAGCTGATTTATTAAATATTGATGTTTTGGTTGGGGGGTGTGAGACGAAGTCAATGTTGTTTTGCATGCAAACGTACAGTAAACAAGTACATCCCCAATACGTGATCATGCAGTTCAATAAGTTCTGTATATAATCATAAGTAAGAACTTACGATAAATGCTTCCTCTACATTCCACACAAATATATGTTTACATCCTAACTGATTTATACAATTTAATTTCATAAATATTCGTTCGTTGCCAGGGCGGCCATCATTTATTAGAGTTTCGTCAGTGCCATCTATTGACGACACAAAAAGCTCTTTGGCGTTTTTTTTGGAAAATGCTAAACGCAGAGTTACACGCAAGTGTTTATTGGTTGATAATTGTAAGTTAATATTGTAACTTTTTATTTTGTTTTTTAGAACTGTATCATGGGAAATTCATCAAGTGCACCACGTAGTGTTAAAAACAAGCGTGAAAAACGAATCAATAAAGCGCTTTAGCTTCAAGCCATTTATATTGAAACAAACGTTGTTTTTTTGATTTGCATTATGGGAATTTATTAGTTTAATGCGCCATATTTGAAAAAATCAATGACTACCTTGTGCATTTACCACTTTGGTGAAATAAGGTTTTCAACTTATCAAATTGCGACTGATTCTTTAGTTTTATTACACTTTCAAATATGGGTTTTCAGGCTAAAAATCTTTTTACAACAGGGCATGTCAATATAGCATTAACAAGTATAAAAATTGCAATTCAGACAATAAAACATGTTATTTACAAAACTTTATATAAAATGATGAGAATATGCTCAATATCGCCAAAAGAATTCTTTTTTTCAATATAGAAACCAAAACTTTGAACAGCAAACATTCAAGCTATAAATTGCTTACAAAATTGTAAATTTGCCAGGCATCTAAAAACGAATACACAAAAACAATTTCATTTTTTTCAAATTTCACTTTTCCTTGCAGAAAATCAAAATCATTAAATAATCACAAGCGTTTGTGAATATAGTTAATGACTTCATTTATTCCATAAGGACATGAAATGGGGTGGTTTATTAAAATACACTTGAATAAAATTTTATTATATTCTTATTTCGCATCCAAATTTTAAACACTTGCCAAGTTGTGTGAAAGCAAAGCCCCCAAGTCAGTTTTTGTTAAAGAAAATGAAATGCAATTAAATATACAGTCTGAAATATTTACAATTTCAACACATGAAACCTTTTGAGGAACCATCATGTCACAAGCCCGAATTAAAAAAAAAAAAACATCCAGTAAAAGGAAATAAACGCTATTAAGCTATAAAAATGGCATTTCAAGCAATGATTGAGATTCAAAAGTTTTACTTTAAATAAATAACACAAAAGTTGTCATTATAAAGATATGAAAATGATATTTTTGACTACGATTGCATGACAAAGGGCTCGTACGTTCACAAATTTTGTTTTTATCTTGCTTTCATATTCTGTGCGCCTCCTGTGGTGCTCAACAGTGGTTTTTTTTCCATGATTGGATGTGCTGCTAGCATATTAACTTTTTGACCCAAGACTTACTATGAACAGTACAACACAAATTTTACAAGTTGCATTTTTAAATTGAAAACAAGTAAAAAAAACCCAGCAAAAACATGAATGTTTTCACTAATCAACTTAGTACAATATAGGAAGTTAAGAAATGCAAATCAATGCATAATAATAAATCTTATTTACAAATTTTGCATCATTTTGAAATAAAAAATGCCATACTTTTAGATTTACTAAAATAGGTTAAAACAATCTACGATTGAAAAGTATTGTTGCGATTAAAAAGTACAATTAAATAAACTTCATTTTGCATATACAAGGGCTATTATGGAATATGGCAAACCAAACATTTCTGATCATCCATACCTGCTATCATTAAAGAGCATTTTGGATGATCCATCCATAGAAAATTGGTGCACATACTGGAAGTCTTTCCTCCGATAATACGGGAAGCCCGCTTTCCATTCGCATCTCAACGTCGTTGCAAAAGTAATTGCTTTTAAGGCACTAGTTACACTTCGAGTTCTTCCATTGTCCTCGATAACCTGACATTCTCCTGCTTTCTTCGCTGACTTCGTCTGACAGCGTCGGCTCTTCGGTACGGCTCATTCTTTAAACCTGAGAACAATAGTAGGGTGGGGACGTGGTTAGTCAGGTTCAACGTTGCAATAACGAGCAAAAGTTAACTCATAATGCTGTTATCAATGATGCACAACAAAACACAGGTAGGTTGCGAAGAAATACATTTTGTGCCATTTCTATGCTTTAATCATTGCGACACAAAAAGTACATTCAATTTTAAAGCAACAAAATGGCACAAGACGATTGATTTTATTTGTTAATTTTAAGAGTTTAATTTCCATAACCGCCAACTTTAATTTACTTTATGTAAAAATTTAATTAGTGTATCTGGAGTAAAGATTTAGTTTAAAAGAAGGTAGGTTTTGGATACTAATAATAGGACGTTAGTAACCGAAAAACAAGACAAAATGAAGACAAAGCATGCATAACGACACTTACTAGTTTAATCGATTAGAAAAAAGATTAAAACATACAGAAACAGTAATGTGCAACAAAACATTCAGATGAAGAAAGAAAATCCGCCACACAATTCTGAAAAGGTGGATGCATTCACCAAAAGCATGCAACAAATAGTTTCATCCATCTATAACAAAGTGCAATTGAATTTAAGCACTCACAAATTTTATAACAATATCATAAATAATGCACAGATATCACAGTTAAATATATTAATAAATGTAAAATAATTAAATATATATGTATGTCTTAAATACCAATTTTTAATACCTGTGCATAATTGTAATACAATTTATGAGCACCATACAATTAGAAGAATCATGCAATTCTGTATAAAAATATAGTATTATAAAGTAAAGTTTTTCAAGCTTTGACTATTCTAAAAGGAGGTTGCACATGCCAAATCAATGTATTTTTTTTTTAATTCAACATGAATATAACAATTTAAAATTATACACTAAAGGTTTGTGATTTAACATTATCTACAATTATTAATACTGCAAATATATTTAAAAAAGTTACTTGAACAGTTTAAAAATGTATGCTTTTGCTTCACGTTAATTCATGTAACAGAATAATCACATATATATAGATAGAATGATGCAAAAGTCATCCTTCTAACACAAGAACAACCCTGGAAGTTATTTGATGCAAGAATACATAGGGTAGTGAATTGAAAAGAGTTTCATTCTCAACTTTTGTAATTTATTTTCCTCATTTTCTTAAACCTGTTTGTAAAAGCTGTTGGTATTTCCAATTTCGGACAAAATGTCTTTCAAATTGAATATAAATCATACAAATAAATGAAAGTCCATACCTTTATGAAAGTATTAAAGCATTTGGTCAAAATTATATTGAATACAAACTCTATTTTTGGTAAATGCCCAGTATGATTCAAGTTCTAACTTGTGTTCTCGCAGTAAGCGATTTTACACAATTCCCATGTGTACATGTTTTTTTAAAAAAAAAATACAATTAAGAATTGAAAAACAAAACGCCTGCGTTTTATTGTTTCTTGTTTTTAGAAGTCATTTGAGCTATTCATGGATCAAATGGATTTTATAAAACATTGGAGCAAGTGTGTGTGAGTTATTATGTTCTGTATTATTTAATAACTTCAATTCAACATTCACTATGAACATGCTTTAAACTATAACACACGTTAGTCTTTCCAAATCATCGTTATTATTTACACTGGCAAAGCATGTACAAGCACTCCATAACGAATTTAACGCAACAAATTCTTGATGCACACTACTGTCGAGCATCAATCAAAAGAAATGATCAATTATTTACATAGTACAACTATGACTAGTGTACCGACGTATTACAAAACCATGTAAAATAAGCGTTTTTTGAAGTTTAAAAGTTAGTAACAGATGCAACGCCTGACTAAAGCAATAATTTTCATTGTTACTATATTGCTGAGTCAGTAATGCAAAAACACACACACACACGTTCTAGACTAATTTGACTTAGATATTAAGCAGACCTAATTTTTGCAACTTTAAAGCTGAAAAGCAAGTACCTAATAAGATGTCTTCCAAGGCTCCGTTGTACACTTCATCCTGTTTGAGAAGCTGTTTGTCCTTCACCTGTCGGGTTTTGTTTTTCAATTCGTTTATCACAGCATCCTGAAACATATTCATGTTTATAATAACTATGAGGTGGGAAGAGGAAATGATTCACAAGTGAACAAAAAGATAAAAAGCAAGCACAGAATTATATTTTAGGCTAGAGGACACCGAATAAACGATAAACAACAAGTGTTACCTGGGTGTTCTTTCGATTGATTTTATTTTTCTGGGCAACATTAACTTTTGTGTGATTTGCAGCCTCTTTGGCAGCACGTTCTTGCTTCTTTCTGTTTTCGTTGTCTAACTCCGCTTGCTGTTGCATGATTTAAAAAGACAAATCGGCCATTTCAACTAATGCGCAAAATCGAAATTGGATAAACACGTCGAGACTAGATACATATTTTTCAGATGCTTACCTTAAACATGCGAGTAAATCTTACAAACATAGAGAAGAAAGCCGTTGCTGATAGCGTTCGTGGTGACTCTCCAAAATACTCCACAACATCAGAGAAAGCATCCTACAATTATTTTCATTTTAATGATTGAATACAGTATCTTAAGATTAACTCTTCTCAGGAAAAAAAAATGGAAAACAGAAAAACGCATTTCAAAGTATGCATGCAAGCATAGTAATACAATGAAAATTCCAGCGTGAACCCGTATTTGTTTTCCACTAAAAAACCACTTACTTGTGCTATTTTGGAATCAGATTGGAGACGTCGCAATTTATCTTCGGCACCAGTCAAAAATTCCTTCAATACTGCTGTATCCTTAAAATCCTTTCTCAATTCAAATTCCTTCTTTGTCAGTTCCATTCCTTTTTCTAGCTCATGGACATCAGTCATCACATTTTCTAATGAAACTGAAAATTCACGTAGGAAAAGCACATTAGCTTCAATAAACTTTTTGCCTTTTTTAAAAAGAGTAACACCTAAACAAATGTGAATCGGTGTTTGGCAACTTACCTGTTGCTGCTTTCTCGATAAACCTTAATTCACTATCAAAACCAGCAACGTCAGGAAACTTGTTATGAATCGTGTCAACGATGAAATGCATGAGAGTCATTCTCTTGTCAACAGATTTCATGTCCATTAACTATTAAATCATATAACCAAACAAGTTAAACCCTTTCAACCTTATTAGCATTATTCATGTTTTGTACGAAATGAGCAAATTACCATATCCAGGGTTTGTAGTTTGAAGCCATAAGCTGGTCCACGCTTACTACTATTCAAGTAATTCCCAAAAGCAAGGATAATCTAAACAAGGGGATTACCATTAGTGTCATGTTGGCATTTTATATATAACGAAAGTTAAAGAGCACTGATACAAATTTGCAAACCTCTAATAACTTCCTAATTTTTGGAGAGTTCTTGATGGACCTGGAGGCATTGATGATTGCATGGACTTGCTAAAATTTTACAATTAATCTGTAATTAAATTCCTATCGTCTATGGCATTGTGTATTTCAAAAAATAGAATGGGACATGCATACTTACTGGCATTATTAATTGAATATTTTCGAAAAAGTTACCCATGTAGGACATGATATTAAGTTTTTGCGGTAACCTATCTGCTTTGCATAACTAAAATAAATAAATACTTATGTCACATTTCATTACTTAGTATTTGATACGTGCTTCAAATACAAACAGGACAAGTATTCACCTGGAATAAAAACTTGTCTTCCTCCGTTAGTACATCAAAAGATTTCCTTTCCCGTTCATACTCGCGGTATAATTTAGTCTGAAATAAATCCAGCAAATTTTCAAAACACAACAAGTTTTCTATTTTTAAAATTAAGGTCTTTTTGCTTTAACGTTATTAAAATAATCAATTAACAAATGGTATTAGAAATGTGACTTGCCTCTTGCTCGGTTGGTACCATGCGAAGCAGCACTTCCACATTTTCCATGGGTAACGTTTTAAGGTCCAAGTTGTTAATTGCCTTTAATACGACATCGATGGGCATATCCACTTTCCGCCTCGAGATTGCTAGTGAATTATGATATCAGAAAAATGGGAAAGTTAGGGTGATATAGCGCCAAAGGAGGGAATGGCAATTCAAAATAAAAAACGTGCATACCGATGTTTCGAAGACGATTGTGTTCCAACAAGGTGACCAGCTCAGGTTTTTTGAATCGTTTACTACCGAACGATTGCAAAGAATCTGAATCATCAGTGTGATTAAGTCCTAGTGAACCGAGTTTGAATTCTTCTTCGAATCGGTTAAAATCTATCACCTGAAAAACAACTTTGCTTTAAGAATGGCACCCAATATTGAAAACACGTTTTTTTTTCTTCATTTGAATGGAAATTTGTGTGAAATCTTACATTAAATAACTTATCATCGTCTAATTCGTTAAAAACAGTTCCCTTCACTTGATTTGGTTTCAGAGAAATCCAATTAAGAGTAGGTAATTTATATTTTGTTTGGACCTTCCTTTTGATTGTCATAGCTGCAAATGTGGTGGAAACATCAATGAGATAAAGGAAAATATTAAGTAAAAAAAAGAATAATAATACTCAAATGCGGAACACTTACCATCTCCGGGAGGAAGCATAAATCCAGGGGGAGGAGGAGGTGCACCAGGAGCACGCATTAAACCAAGAATTGGAGGTGGTGGTGGAGCTTAATATTAAAATAAAAACAAACAAATTATGCTTTCATTTTGGCAACAAAAGCCAGCACTGTTAAATATTAATGACTACTATGGCTATACCTAAACTCCTTCCAGACAGTGCAGGTGGTGGTGGGGGTGGAGGAGGAGGCGGTGGTGCAGGTAACGTCGCAGAGGAAGACATAGTGACGCCAGATTTTGCACTTCCTAAAATATGCACAAAAGATTTAGTCGTTTGACAACGATTTATAATGATAAAATCGTTCTTGTTTCTCTATTCTTACCACGACCAGGAAGGGTTTGAGAAAGCTTTTCTAATTCTTGTATTTTATTTTCTAGTAAACTTTCCCTGTGCTTAGATTCTTCCTCTTTATCATCAATGGCTTTCTTTAGAGTATGATATTCTTCACTGACCACGTGGTGCATCTCCTACCCAACAAAAAATAAATAAAAGTTTAAACATTCAAAGTACTTCACATTCAATTTGTCCGTTCGCAGGTTTCTATTTAAGAAAAATCTAAGAAATTCTAAGAAATAACCTTTATTTCATCTCGCTCAGCAGAGATTTCTTGAATAAAATTTTCCATTTCCACATATTTGGCCATAAACTCGTTCTCCATGTCAACCATTCTTTCGTTGGCTTGTGCGAGTTGCTCCTCAAGATCAGCAACGTTTTCTAAGGCTGCACTTTTCGTTTCGGAATCTTCCATTAATGCTGCCACGTCAAACACGTTGTCTAAATAGGCTGACATTTGAACTTGCAACTCTTCGCTTTCCGTGTAACGGAATTTCTATTTTAAAAAAATATATATATTAGCCCAAAACACCAAAATTAAATAAATTTATTTCGTAATGAAAATATTCACCTCCAAATATTCATCTAATCCCAATTGCGTGAATTCGTATTGGAGATGCACCCTGTAGTTCATATCTTCGACAGAATGTACCACGATATTTATAAATTGCATACAAGCCACCTACAATTTTAAAGAAAATGCCTAAATAAAGACAGCATTTCATACGTAAATAATAAATAGCTCAAAATGGAAAAAGCCACTCACCATGAAATCGATATCAAATATTTCGTAATTCATAAAATATTCCATCAAAGTTTCAAACCGTCGATTCTCGGAGCATACCTATCAACGAATACGTTTATGAAAGGAATACATATTTAATCGAAATGAAGCAAAAAGATCTCATGGATCTTACCTCCTTAAAATTGTTAAAAGCGTTCAAAATAATTTCGTGACCGCCATTGACTAAACAAACCGCTGCAAGCAGTTCCAAAACCAAAGCTTTCGTCCTGTAGTATAAAATAAGAATAGATTATTTGCAAATACTGGAAGATTTGGAATGAACGCTTTGAATTCATCCCTTACACCAAATCAAAAGTGCTCACCTTGGTCGCTTGTGGTTTAAACTGAGTGCAATGCAATTAATGGCCTGCGTATGGGCCATCACCATACTAAAACCAAATTTGTTATTCATTATGGCCCTTAAGCACATAATGCTTACATGGATGTCATCTTTTGCTTCGCCCATATTTAGTTTCTGAATATGTTTTGAAGCGCGACGCATCCTGGGCTCGTC
Organism: Julus scandinavius; assembly: GCA_034696685.1. Lineage (NCBI taxonomy): Eukaryota > Metazoa > Arthropoda > Diplopoda > Julida > Julidae > Julus > Julus scandinavius. Next base: position 69,924 of record JAQGAE010000011.1, on the reverse strand, counting down.
CACGTCTAAGGCAGGTCTCCGAGAAGATAAGGTACCGTTGGTTAGGGAAGGCATTTGGTCCAAGGCATCGTGATTGGCTTTTGACACAATGTGCTCGTGTCTAAAACGATCAATATACATGATTATTCATTCGATGAACCGTGACATGTGGCTATTAAACTTAAGCAATCTAATATTTGCCCAGATTAAGCACAACAAATATACAAAGGGAGTACCTCATTATAACATGACGGAAGGAAAGGTAATCGATTAAAACATCGAGACCCAAGTTTTCTTCGTTCAGAAATTCTTTTACCCATCTAGAAACCACAAAACGCAGAATGCAATTGTAGTGTGAAATTTACTTACACGTAAATTAAGATGTGAAAAGAAACAACTCAATAAACCTCACGACGCTTTCACACTTACTCGATATGGTTTGTTCGTAAAGAAATTTCCAAATCTCGTAGGACCTGCGTTGATGTCGTATCCCCCATCATTTTACGCTTCTGAAAACACAAACCATTTCATTAAATATAATCTCCCAAGATCAAATCTGAAATCTAGGAATGTCTAATCAATGCTAAAAATGTATGAGCTTAGTTGAACGTGATTTATTACTTTATCGAGGAGAATTCGTGTGAATAAAGGCTATTTGCAATGATAGAAAAATAAAAAAAAGTCGTCTTTCATGATTTAGGTACAGAATTATGCCATATTGCTCCATTAAGCTCATTTAACTGTGTCAAACGTTTTGTGCCATGATATTCTGAACTTAATAAATTATTCACTAGAAAAGAATGTCACTGTTGAATCGATATTATTATAATCTTGCTGTACAGTGATTTATGGCTGAAAAGCAAATTAGATGGATTGTGGAACCTATGGAAAAATGAAAGCATATAAATAGTGAAACCGGTTATAGCAAGTATGCCACCATTGAAATCTCATTCATAAAAGAGTATTTCATCATGTAACAAATGCCGTGTACTACTACTTTAAGAAAAGAATTGCACTGCTCCACAATCTTTTCTATAAACACTTTTTGGCAGATTTAATTGACAAAACTGATAATCCAATGTAATATTACAAATTTGAAGGACAAATAGCAAAAAAAAGTCACCCCACTTGAAAATTCAACGATCATAATTTAAAAGTTCAACTTCAAATTTGGTAACCATTAATTTCATTGAGGTATTCAATTGCAAGCTATAGATTCCTACCCTCGAACTCCTTGAAGCCTTAGGATCCAAGTAAGTTTTCAGTTTATTGATGTAAAATGATGGAGATTCCTTAGCATGAACTCGCTCCTACAATAAAAAATAATTACATAATAACGTATTTTGCTATTATTCGCATTTTTCATGTGAAAGCTTATAGCTTCTAAGCGTTGCCACAATCTTTCAAACAACTTTCCGTGAAAAACTGGATGTTTCAGCTGCTTATTAAAACTTTAAAAACCCAATTGCAGCTTTTACAATTTTTAGATGTAATTTTAAATGAAAATACTAACTACGAAAGCCTAGAAGGAATATAAAGTCGTGTTTAATGGGAAATTCGAGAAAACTAGCTTTATACATATTTGAGAATATCCATCTATCAGCAGATGCTATAAAGATCCGTTAATAAGTAGTAGCTACATATTAACCGACTGATTAGAAAATTGCAATACAGAACACTGAGACCTACATTTCAATTAATGAGATAATGAAATGATTTATAGTTGTTTTGATTGAGAAAAGGTTAAGGAACGAATAACATAAAAACAAACATATTAGCACTAGTACAAGTTCAAAAACATAAAATAATAAACAAAAATGTTCACTGTCAAAATAGTTTCATTTGTAAAGGGGAATTAATTACCTGATCACATATCAGATCCCATTTCTTTTCGTCGTCGTAGTTTTTAAGCACTTTTGCTTTGTCAGGAGGCAAGTCCATGGAATTCTGAAATAATAATAATAAACGTTTTTTTAAAACAAGTTCATTTTAATGAAATTGACGATAACTTCTAGTGCAAATAAACATAGATGAAGAAACAATGGATTTGCTTATCCACCCTATTCTGAATGAAAATGATAATCTGAAACAGGCATTAGATGGCAAATTTAATTGCTAACGTTCATTAAAGTTCGCTTTAATCACCGGATAAAGAAATGTGTGTAACCGGAAGTGTAGGGATTATAACTTGTACCAACTCTTCGCAGATGCTACATAAGATTTTTACAATATTTTCCCATGACATTCATGTTGCCAGAACATGTAATTATACAAGCTTTTCCCACGAGAAAAAAAATCCCATCAAAATATTTAAAAACCTTACAAACATTAACAAAAGTTTTTCATATTTTTTTTTAAAATTATTAATTCGAAATCGATATACAAGTTATAAAATAGGGTACAAATGGATTTGGAAAGGAAAAACGGATAACAACAAAAATGCAAAATTGCAATAAGTAAGATTTATTTAAACTATAAAGAATGACTGCGTAGCACGTATTAATCAATGTATGTCATTCTGTGAAATGTATATGTATAAAAAAGTAAATTAAACGTTTTTGTGACACTGCCAACATTGGACTTTTGCAAAAATTTGTGTAGTGAAATCATCGCGAATGTGTAAATTGAATGTTAGAATGTGACTGAATTATAAGTATAATCAGTGCGCATCTGGGAATGATTAAATGATTCAGATTACAGTGCACTGCGATTCAATATCCTGCAACGCGACTGCTTTCAGGCAAAGTCCACGAGAGTACAAGGCATGCACATCCTAATAACCTGACCAACCCTTTCGTGACAAGTAGCTTAATTCGATTAGCATGCACCGCAGACCACGTTAATAACCTTCTTCTGGAAAAGGAAATTAAATTCTTTAACAAGTATCAATTTCCAAGGGTGCGCAACGACCACATTCCCTGTAAAACAAAATATGGACATTGGCAAGACAACTGGAAACCGGATCCTCCCCTCAAAAAAACCAAACTTATGAAACCATACTTAGTATTCGGAGAGAGCATATAGAAAGTTTTAACTCTTTCTATATTTCTTTCCTGACACTTTATTAGGCGACTGAAAACCAGATTAAAAAAATTTCCATTTACTTAAATCGTGCACCCACCAGATACCAATATCCTGTTGCTGCGTGCTATTTTAAAACAGAAGATGATGTCACGATTGAGTAACGAAATCCTTGTTAAAAGCTGCCGTTGTTTTCAACTAAGATAAGTAATCGTCATTTCATTATGACATAAGATAGTTAATTCTAAAATAACACAAGTGGTTGGTGGCTATGGGGTGCTGAAGTAGGTACAAACAAATTGAACATTATCTAAGTTTAACAGAATTTTAATCTCGATTTTACATTCAACATGACCAGACATCTGCTTGCAAAGGTGCTGTGTTTGGCCATATATATACTGACATTTAAACTGTATATTTTCATAAACCTTAAGACTTTCAACGTTGAAATATATATCTTTAGGAGAATTGTTGCCTGTATAAACATCTGCTTTAAGTCATCAGCAATGCACGTATTCGTTGCATATTGCAGAATCACCGCAGTTTGGCATCAACAAATATGACAGTTTGGGCAATAGTTCAAAAAAATGCATTCATTAACACGCATACAAGCTCGTAAAATACGCTTAAGTTGAATTCCTCGGAGAAATGAAAATCCCTAAACAATACAATGAGAAAGGAAAATAAAAAGACTACAGATTGTACATGTAATCTAGGGGGACATTTCATAAAGGAACCACCCATGTTTCTTGATATTACCATAAAAGCATTTGTAATCTTACAATTAGCCTAATGCCACATCATTCATTAGTTCGATAAAGTGTACCATATATGGCACCATTCCATTTTTAATATTTACAACCCTGTGAATTGCACGCGGAACAACTAGAAAATGTGTTTTGAAAACATGTGTGTCTATCAAACAATATCTATTAAAGAGACAACACAAATGTGGTCAACGTGACGACATGGCGTCCCAAACAATTAAATATTAGAGCAACAAAACGTTGAACGACAAAACAATTCGTTGTAATCGCCTTTTTGATTTTTATTTTAACCAAAGTATAACAAAATAAGTTCCCCGAAAATACACAATAGGTTTTTTATACTAAAAAAGTTTGTAGGCGTTTGAGACATCATCAATCATTAGAAAAGTATGTAGGACAAAATTGACACTAAATTCGTGTGACTTATTGGCACAAAGAATGATTCAGGGAGAGGGAATTTTTTTGTGCCATTATCAGCGTGAAGACTAATAGCTTAATTTAATCATGTATCCCACAAATTAATGGAAAAGCCTTGTCACTGTGTGCAGTTCGTGGTCTTGTCCCACTTATTCAGTGTTGCCTGAACGCAATTGGGAATTAGCAGAGGGAAAACGGTAAGTGCTTAGGGAAATCACTGATGGAATCCTAATCGAAACAGTTGAATTTCTAAGCACAAGAATGGGAATATAAATCTTTCATTGGACAAAAGTCTCAGATCTCTTTCAATTGCATTTGAACATGTTACACAGAGATAAGAAACATGGGTGGTACAGCACTGGTCTCGGTCATCCTGACCACAACAAAGTCCCTATAGGATAAGGCGACTAAATTCTCACTATACGTTAGAATATTCAGTTACAAACTTGAAAATAACTGTTCAGAAAATCATCTGACAAACATAGCAGTTGATTATGCCAAGATCATTTATCAACCACTTGAGAACATTGGAAAAGATAGCAATGCCTTCATGTGTCTTGAGATGGCGCCACATTCTATCACAACTAGCTCAACTGCACCACCTGTTGACAAATGTGTCATCAGCAAGGGGATCCTTCAAGGTTCTTATCTTTTTTTCCGTTAAGGGAGACTCCAGTTTTTTACGTCTCTTCTGGTAGTGTCGTTTCCATTGCAAGACAATGCAAAAAATTGGCCAATTTCTTCGAAGGACACAGAATGACATCGAAGAAAACGTTTTATTTACATTAAACGGGTTTACAGGTGTCACAGTTAATTGTGACATATACACACTACCTGCAGCTGTCTGGGTGTGGTTACGAGTCGGTTACCTTTGTCACAAAAAAAAACCAACAATGGGTCCAAGGTAAGAGTGACAAGATGAGATCAAATCCAAGTAATAGGACTGCAGTAGGCGAAGAAACTTACATGGGAAGACCATGAAATTTAAAAACCCACGTAAGAGTTTATCCACAAGTATATCTAAAACCACATTCGCTAACTAAACAACATTTAAATAATCGACAAACTTTTCCAAAGTAAATATTTGAAAAGCGTTTATAACGGATTTTTTTCTCTACAAATTTCTCCAATGCAACTGGTTAATCTGCAAAGTTTGTGAATAAAGCGGATAGTATTTAACTTTTGGAAGGAATGTTTCCAGGAATGTACATATGTATTCCAAGGATTCAATGTGTTTATTCGTAACATTGTGTTTTGAAGAATTGCTCCAAAGCTATATGTTTTCAAACAGACTACAGAAAACAAGAAGAAGAATGCATTTTGCAGGTCAATAACAGAGTACAGACAACCTCGTAAACTGCAAATATATAGGCCTGGCTGGCAACCTCATTGCCACAGACGATCATGTTTCCAACTCGACACAGGTCTATGCAACATGCACACTGTTTGTCATCGGTGGTAAACAAAGTGAAATTTCGACTCAGTAGTCTTTTTGGCCAGTTTTTACTCATGTAAATTACGGTCAGGGCTCAAGTTTGTCATACACAAACACGAGTGACCTTCCATGTAAAACATTAAACTCCATTACGCGTGTAATTGCGTTTTTATCAGATGACTCCCACTCTACCATAATTTCAATATATTTTCAAACAAAGAATCCAAAATCGCGAATAACAAACACACGAACCTCCTACGAAGTGGATGACTAAACCCCTGGCTGCTGGCCTTGGCCATTTGTACACAGCATTTTGCCCCATGTAGAGGTCGTCAGTGTGGGCGTCATATGAGTCAAATTGTTTGGCCATTTTTTTCACAAAAAAATCAGGATCATCATCACGTACGAAGCAGGATTTAAAGCGAAAGTCGTCTGACTTTGGGTTAGGCAATATGGCGTCACCTCACCAACCTCTGCTAGGGGTCACCAAAGAAATGATAATATACATACTATGTTGTCACCCACCAGTGGACTAGCGTTTTCAATTACCTTTGTAAACTAAATATTATGATAAAACTGGCACATTTTTGATAGTGATGATCATATATAAAAAAAATCGTTTTCGCAATAATTCTGATGAAACTTTCATACAATCTTAAGTCAAATATGCACAATTACTCAGCAAAACTTGCTGTAAATTCGTCTTTCTTAATACATTTAAAAAAGAAACGAAATTTTAAATTGATAACTTATAAAAATAAGACTGTCAATAATCAGTATCAATAATACTATCCACCAGGCAGCAGCCAGGGTCAATAATAACATCAAATAAATATGTATTTGAACAAGTGCCGTTTAAATTCAAAACAGCGTGTGGCGTGTAGTACACAATACAGTAAAACGAAACTGAAATTCAAGCATCATTGTAATACCTGTATATTTGGTGCATTGTTACAAAGATCCTAGTATTACTTCTTAAGTTACTGATTTAATTGCAACAATGCTAATAAAAACAGCATCGTTATATATTTTATTTCAGCGTAACAGTATTTTCTATTTCTATTTAATTGCAGACTATAACTTTAAAATACGATGTAATTCAAAACCGAAACGTTAGTATATTTTTTCAAAAAATTGCATCACTGACTATAAATACAAATGTAATGTAGCTCATCTCTCCTCGTGTTATATGATATCCTTGTCTAGAATTGCATTTTCCCATGACGATCAAACTTGACATCAAATCACGTATACGTTCATTTTAATACTGTACGAGATACAAACATCTCCTTACAGAGTGCAATAAAATGTGCAATACTCTAATTAAAACGTTCGAAAATAACATCAAAAGCTATGCAGTTTAGTTTATGAGTCTATGAATTTTCTACATAATATGAAAAAATACATAAAAACTGAAGGATTGTCCGAAAACGGTGTACTATTACATCAAACTAAACCGGTAATGAATGCAGACAAACACGACAGGCATGCATGAAAAAACATTCCCAAAAATACATCATTAATATTATTATTATTAAACATCACGCAACAACAAACAAAACTTGGTTGCTGCATTGATTTCACTTGCATTGATTTAATGTCACCTTTTAGATCAAATTTCCATAAAACGTTGCTGAACAAAGCTGTTTTTAAAAGTAATCCCAATTTCACAGGCACGCGTTAGCGTATCAATAATTCATTATTCAATGAATCAATTGTACCATTGCACTTATTCATATTGATGGCATTGCTGTTACATTATACGTTGATAACATGTTCCAGGAAATCCACCGCTCAAAGCATTCCCATTTCAATTTGCAATAAAATACTCAAATGTCTGCTGTACATCCATTTAACAATTTAACAGTCATTTTTATTACTGTACGATTGGGAAATTCGATATCTTTGAATGCTAATTGACTGGCTCATTTGCATCAACTAATTTGTTTTTTAATCGAAGATTTGTAAGAGATATTATAAATTTGCTTGTATAATATAATAATTCTGTGTAATAAGTGCACGATTATTTATTCGATTCCATTAAGTATGGAAGCTGCCCTCTAGGGCTGTATCACTCAACCTCTATACACTGAACAACTCTGCCCTAACATTACATCTACAGCACACTTGCACTACCGTTGACCTCATTATTTTGCAGGTTAACTTGTTGTTTTAGGTCCCACAACTGGTCCAATACCATGATTGCATTAACTTTCCCTAGCACAAAACCCAGTCAATACTTGCTACGTAAACCGCCAGGTGCAGGCTCGACATTCCAGGGGATTGTTTTGTCGAATTTTCATCATTTGTGCCTGCTAGGTTAACGATATGAGCAGCCTAGGAACTTTTTCGCATATCTGGCCATCGTTTCGTGCAAGAAACCAAACAAGGCGCCAAGGAAGACGTAAACAAGCAGCGCCGTTGGTGGCCATTTTGACTAACTCATGTGACACGGCCAATTTCCCACCGCCGAAGATCACCAACGGGCAACAGCTGGACACGAATGACCTTCCGTGGGGGGTCGTGAAGCCACTTTTTCCACTCTCCATCCCCAAAATGCAACCCTTTTCATTCTGGCTGCTCATTGTTCTGCCGAGAACAAAGGCATTTCTTAAACACCTATTTGTACCTGGCCACAAATTGTGACGTTTCGTATCCTGAGGCTGCAGGATTACGAGAGTATGGTGTCGGAAGGCAGAAAATATATTTAAAATAAAAAAATGTCTTCCTCCATATAACATTTTGCATGATGACCTCACCTGGGCACTCAAATCGTGCTCATACATCATAGGCTCAAACAATCCCAATTGTGAACCGTGCTGAACCGAAAGTTCCGAAAACACGAAAAATGGTGCACTTAGTGAACAAGTGTGCACTCGAGAGGTTTTTCGAGTGAGTGGGTGTGGGCAATTTTCTCCATACAGAGCTCCACCCTGTGAACTTAACCTTGCCAGTTAGATTTTTGCGGTGCATCATCGAAAATCTTTATCGGAGATCTTTGGCTAAGTAGAGCCTCACCCGGTCCTGCCACATACTTGAAATTCCATTGAAATTAGTCAAAAATTGGAGATTTTTGAACCGGGGTTTGCTGTATACAGGGTTGATGTATTCATGATACCATCAGATATATCTTGAACAAAACCCACATCCACGATTTTTCTCATCTTTCCATGTAGACACAGCAGTCTATCTCTCGCAAAGGCGGAGATTTCTAGGAATTAAGATTTATCTGATTAATTAACAATACAAAATCCTAAGATAGGATTAAACGCAGGAAGCAAATATCGTGTGTGATGCAAATTAAAACTTGTTAGTTACAAACAACACTATATTCATATGCGATAATTGCACTTCAAAAGCGCGTTGCAGCCCAGTCTCCATTTCAGATTAATCAAATTTAATAACACGTTAGTTGTTGTGCTAATTACACGGTTCAGACGCTAATTTTTAACATCAGATACAAATTGAGCTTATGCCTGTATTTTAAACCCCGAATCAACGGTATTTCAAGGTTCGTGTGTGGTAATCCTTTACGAATTGGGTGTCTATTCAGAAGCCAATTAACATTTACTAGCATGCTAATCCTACATACATTTGAGATCAGAGTTGCCCTTATATATATATATATTCAGCAGAAATCCCTAACATACGCTTAAAATGTGAACAAACTTTAAAATGATTTAAATATGTGTCTTTATTAAAAAAAATCAAATAATTTACGCAGCTAGATTTGTATGTACCCAAGCCATGATAATTCGAAGATTCTCTGAATATATAGCTTCGTGAAGTGCAAATGAAAGGGATCTGAATCATCGTCGCCAAATTTATCATCGTGTCGGCTTGATTCCACATAAGCTTTTTCACGCATCTATCAAGTACATTCACGTAGTTTTAAGCTTAAGTAAAGTTTCGGAAATCCTGCCATCAGGCATGCTCAAATTTATGGGGCATTTTTACGACGAAATCCAGTCTGGAATAACGCGGTTTATTCAACTCTTCTTGATGACAAACATAGGCGTTCATTAACGATTCGAATTTTGAACTTTAGAAATGGGGAACACATTTCAGGATTATACAAGATTTCTAGGAATCGCTATGCATTTTCACACAAAGTAGCCTATTATTCCACAGCAATTCAGACGCTGGAAACTTTTTCAAACTTGATTCTAAATAAAAATGGAAATATGCTGCAATGTAAGTATACTATATACTACGGGAAGAAAAGTTACCAAAATGTTTTACGCCACTAAATTAGAATGAAATTAATACCAATCTATTAAAAGTAATAAATCCCTGTCCACAGAACTCAATTTGGACTTTGTAGTTGACCGTAATTGAATTTTTCGCTAGCCTCTCAATAAGCATTTTGTATGTAAAATTATTCTGTATATGTAGAAGAGGAGCAGAACTGGCCATCGTGATGCCAGTTTTATCATGGCAATTTGCTTTCAATTTGATCCAATTATAAGTTAATTAAATTTTATCTTCAAACATAATTAAAGCCATTTCAAGTCAGGTTTTGATAACCCAATTAATCACGATACATTGGACACAATTTCGTAAATTTCAATATCATTTGACGAGCTATTTAGTTATTACCGAATAAAGAGAGCCGCTATGAACCATCCTTCAGTGAATGCATCCAAGCCTATGTGGATGATATTACAAGTATAATTCAAAATAAAACCTAATCTATAAATAGATTAACATAGATTGCATTGCACGAAACTTATTTAACAATGTAATAAATAAAGGCTCTACTTTTCGATTTATTGAAATCCCTTACAACCGTTGCAGAATTTCTTCGCATATTGCATTTTTTTCTCTTTATTTCTTCATCTTTTATTTTTAAAATGATTTAATAAAACCACTTTCAAGTTTGTTATTGAGCTATTTATACTGCAAATGCACATCTCGGTAAATAACATTCCGATCTATGCTTCGGAATGGCTATACCTGCTATTGCTTGTTATTATTAAGATTTTTGTTTCCTATGAACAATGCCAACAGACACGAACATTAGTAATGGCCACATAGCATGTTTTTTTAGTATGTTGTTTGTATTTATTTATTTTTTGCTTCTTTTAACAAACCAATAACTTCAATCACTGACTTGGTCAATGACTCTTTGGAAAAAAGGGAGATAGAAAAAGTAAAGAATAAACAACAACAAAGCAACATCATATCGAACTTTTAATGCTGCTTATTATTTGAAATCAAACTACATTATACATTATCATATGCGTCAACAAGTTCAAGATTGAAAGTCAACCGGCAGGATAACCTTTATGACAGTGATCTTCAGAAAATTTTTGATCAACTTTTTGAAGTTCTTAGATTGATAAATAGATAGAAATTAAACGGATAATTGAATTGAGACCTGAACTTATTCATATGGAATTTGTAGTGCGATTACGAATTCTAACTGTAAATTCGACTGGAAAAAACATCATGCCATGGCCCACATTAAAATTCATGTTTATACGGAACTCCCACCGAGCTATCCTTGCGCCATATATATTATATGGCATTCATGCAATGCAATAATAGTTGCACAGATGGCCACAAGTGATGAAATTCCCATGGCACAATCTAAATACCCACGAATTCGCATAACCGTCCGTTAGTTGATAAAATCCTGTCCCTAAAAACTATGTCAACACCCATTCAAATCAGCCTGAGTTCTATTCAAATTTCTGAACAAACTGCTGATTACGATGGCAGTACATAAATTATTCTAGTAGGGGGTCACCCATTTTTAACCGCGTTGCAAAATTAGCCCGATATAGCAATGAGTCACACACAAGTTTGCACGAATTGTTGCCACTGCTGCAACCTAAATATAAAAATAAAAAAAAGCAACACAAGAGGCATCGTGATATGGGTGGACCCAATGTAAAACACAGGCAGCAGATAATGGCGCGGGTCAGTGGACACCAGCACTGTTCAGCCAACCACGATTTTAATAACAATCAAGAGGGGAATTTTATCTCGTATACGAGAGATTACGACTGATCTGCAAACATCCTTTGCTTTATACTCTTTCAAATTCACCTCAAATAGCCATCCTTCTAAAGGTGCAGCAACACAACACATGTGATGGAATGATTCCAACGGCACTGACATTTTCAATTTTCTTAATGGTGAAAGACTGGAGAACATTACGAACAGAAATATTTCAGAGAGAGGTAATTTTAACTTACAAACTAGGGTTGTGAACTAATCTTCTTCTTGTAACAAAACCTATTAATGGCAAAAATCGTGATGGATACTGTATAATTTGTTCATCCAAACTCCAAGGACTACAAACAGTGTATTAGCTTAACTTCACATGAAAGTAAAAGGCATTATTGTTTCATTCTTACACTATTCACATAGTTTTTAGGGTCTCAAGTTTATATAAAAAGAAATTATAGTTTTTTAATCTCTATGGGAAATCAAGATTTCAAAAAAATAACGGAAGTGGACTCATTAATGGTTGCACACAAGTGTGAATATTAACATAATTACATTTCTATAGAAAAAAAGTTCTATTGTTTTTGAATTAAAAACCTTCATATATCAGGATATAATCAGGGGTATAATATACTGAATGTATTTCTAAGAGAAAAATCGATTACAAGATATGAATCAACTAATATTAGAGAAAGCAATTTCAAAAACCGCTTACAATAAATGAATTGTAATGATAAACGATAGTTGGGTATGCATTTTGCATTTAAGATGGTTTGCAATCGTACAAAACAGTAAATTTGAGTTTCACACTACATGAAGCAAAAACTTATCAGTTGATTTCGATCACTCATCGAAAGATCACTATATACTCTTTATATCAATATCATACAAGTACTGCTAGAATTCAGACAGACAGATTAATTACATTGCGAGTCGACAAAATCTCGATATATTGATTTTCCAGAACAAGATTCTAATTAACAAACTCGCTGCCAAGCGAATTTTCTCCATTCTCGTTAATCTACAAATCCAATTCTTAGTATAACGTACAGGTTAAGAAAATACAAGCCAATTCTATTGCCTTGAAACTAGAATAAACTATACATATGATGTAACAATGTATTTTATTGTGGTACAATAAAACTGCAGGTTCTCTGCCAATGTTTGCCACTTAACTATGCCATATTGCTGTTACCATTTTTAATAAGCAGTTCATTGTTAACCAGTGCATTTATGCCAGTCGTCATTCCTCCACCAACTAATTGGTCTGTTGGGAAATTTTCCAAAGCACACATACGAGCCTATGAATTTTTAATGGAGAACGTGACAAATAATAATGCACCAATTCTGTGCCAACAGGACATATACATTAATCTTGGGCAAGAAACTCAATAGTGAAAGATTATATAACGATTTGCTAGGAGCTAGCGTGGAGTCTGCATACCAATATGTTGTTGTTTGGGCACTTATAAGGTCTTGCAGACTTAGCAATTTCGCTAGCACGGGTAGACTTAGTTCGTTTCCATTTCAACTTACTTATAACCAGCTCTGTAACAGAAAAATAAAACAGCTGGATGTGTGTCGCTGTCAAAACAAGCCATATTTTTAAATTTATACATGTGCACCTGTCGCCAAAATAGGTGACAATTCGTACACTGTACAATTCTACGGAAAACCAACAGTGGCATTTTTAAGTATTTTTAAACCGGTGATTTGTACCCGAAGTAAAAAAGTTGTCAACATTTCAGATTACGAGCGAAACAAATTATTACACGACCCAATTTGAAAGCAATATTCGTGGTCTCCTAATTAAAAGATGAAGTATTAATCCTCCCTTCCATTATTTTATTAAATATAAAAAATGTACCAAAATATTTTGTTTAATTTTGCGTTTTTTAATCAACAGAGATAGCAATAGCATTTTCATACTTCTATATAATAAGTCAGTTTGCTTTATTATACCGAACTATATAAGGGCGATCAGTTAATAAGTCCATGTTATATGAAGGCCCGTCGAATCATTCATTTTGCAGAATTCCATCGATTAGATTACATTCTAAGAGAAGGGCGGATGCCGGTTTTCAATCCCAGGACCATAAATGGTAGACCAAAGAGAGCAAATAGTAAACAGATATGGGCGGATGACAAAAAAACCCAACGCAGACTTTGATGACATCTCTGTGGACATAATATATGATACACCAGGGATTGTCAACGAGAAATCTTGACACCGGACAATATTCAAGAGAGGCATCAGAGATGGAGGCGAAGATGGCGTGGAATCGGTAAATATTTACTACACCATATCACGATTTTCTAGCACAACAACGACTAGTGTCATCCTCAAGGAGCGCCATTGATTTTCGTTTAATGTTGAAACATTTCTTCAGCGTGGAAGGCGGCGAAAGTCATTAAAACAATCGAAAAATAAAAATTACTTTTGAATCATTTATACGCAGTAGAAATATAAATAAAACATATTTCAATAAGATAAAATTAACGAATATAGTTAAGTTCGTAAAAAACATGAATGAGTTTATTTCTTTTATTTTATATGTTATTATTATAGTTATGTAACCTCAGTACTAGTTCATTTGGCAGCAGCTTAAAAGTAGTTGAACAACAGATGAAAGCACTGTGGTTCACCGAAGAAAATTTTACAAACATTCATTCAAGAGTTTTAGACGTAGCCAGCAAAAAAATCGATGTTTGGACAAGTGACAGCTTTAGCTGGCATTGGCCCATGCTATTTGCTTTTGGAAATGACATGGCCAATAGCTGCAGATGAGTTTTATCAATGAAAACAGCAGTCACATGTTACTGCTCTTCCAAAAACATTGTAAAAAAATCACGGAAATAGCAAAACCCCAACATGGGCTGGAAAAACTCATTAACAAATAAGTATTGGACAGTAACAAAATCCAGAGCAGGAAGTGGTATTACAAAATAGCTCAAGCGCCACCTATAGGGATATTTACACAAGAATTAATTAGGCGGCACATCTATGACGCTCCTAGTAGATTCTAAAAGCGCCAACATGACATCGATATGAAATGTGTCAAATGCAATTTTAGATCTGCATAACGTCATTAAATAGTAGCGTAATAGGGATTTATGCGCAAGCGTATAGATCAGGTGGCATAGATCAATATCTACGGAATTCATTGCTCTATATTGCAAACTGCATCTCAGGCTTCCTGATTACACGTTTTATACCGAGTAGTAGTAGTTTGATTTTACTTGTTTGAAGCAACAATAATATTCCAGGAATATTTGGCGAGGAGGGGGAGGCGAAATACATAAAGATGCGGATTTGGTGCTAGATATCATTCTCACTGCTCTTAATTTCCTGAAAAACCTTATTTAGCTAAAAAAAAAAGAGAGAGATAATGGAAAATGCTAATCATAACACCACTGGAAAGTGTCACATCAAGACAAAACCCATTATTCAGATGTATCTACAATTGCCTTGGGAAAACAAAACAAAAAGTAATATTCTGAGAAATACATGAAAAGAATAAGCAACCATGTAAAAAATAAAAAGGCGCTATCAGAGGCTTTTGCGACTGTGTTTATAGATAAGATATTTTAAATATAGTGCCTAAATTTATTTTAACCAGGTTATGGGTTTCACAGCACGAAAAAGGTCAATTAACTCGCATTTTTTAAAATAACCCGCCCTACCAGACACGTCTCTAGAAGCCAGGATTTTGAATTTACTATCTATTTTTTTAAGGCACAGAAACACTCGAATGCAGCTTATCAAACAGTAACTACCAATTTGGTCACCATCTTGGAATCCCAATTACAATTTCAAAAGATTTTTTACTGCTCTGCAGTTCACCTATTTTTCTTTCATGCATGCATTTATTAACCAATTTAAATGTCACGGTTCAATCTATGATGTGAAGGGACACTAATTTCGCGTACTGGTATTGTATTCCTTGAAAAATAATTTCATGTTTTCTCGTCATTCATGAAACGTTGCCAAGAGATTGCTTGACAATGCCCCTTGGTCCGTGCCAAATTGCTTTTCAGCGTTAGAAGCTATCTACATTATTTCGCCAAAACAACTTATGTAGGCAATAAATCCTTATTACCAAACCGAGTAAAAATGTTTTTCATGAAAAAAAAAAAAATGCCTGAAATCTACCATTTATGATACGTTATTGCATAAAAAAAATAAATCAATGATTCATGGGAGTCATGTAGTTGGCGTTTCCACCCGGACGTGTAGATAAATTTCACGCATTTTGGCCTACATATGAAGCAAAATAGTTGTCAATTCCTGGAACGTTGCATAAAATATTCTCAAATAGTGTAATTTACCGAAATTTCCAAAGTTGAAATGTGACATCAGAGATTTGAAACTATGCTTTATTGAAAACAGTTACGTTTAACAATTTTCAGGAATTCACGCAGGATGTTCAAATTCTTAGAAATAAGCTCATATACTTTCTTTTAGATTTCAGCTAATCGGTATATCTTATGAAAGATTACAGTTATGTCAACGTACACTCTTATACGTGTCATATAAATAAAACTGAGTAACTCTTGTTAAATCACATTTACTGTGGTAGAAAACTTTACTTTCACTTCCATTGCCGTTTTAAACCTTTCACCATTCCACTTTTCAAACATCTGGCCAATGTGCACAATGAATAATAAACTTACGAAAACGTTTATAAAAATAGTTCAACATATAGATGTTACCTATATGAGTAACTGAAATCTAATTTCATTCCCCCATATAGGAACCGATTTCCCAGTCAGGCAAAAAATTAAAATTGCAACACTCTTTTACACATTTTCTTTTTGCCACATGCAAAGTCTATCTCCAGACGCATTTCCCATTGTAATATCCTGTTTTCGAGTATTTTTTTTTATGTCATTTCCTCGGCGAGTTTCTGTGGATTTCCTTTAAATTTGATTTTTAAATTCCCCACTTTCAAAACATAATTGGAACGTGTAACTTTCAAAAACAGTAATTCCAGTTGAACTTGCTTATTTCCAGCAGATCCAATTACAGATCTGCCACAAAAATTATTTCGTGTTGAACAAAACATTTTTTTTTTTTTTTTTTGCCCAAATTATACGATTTTCGAAGTTGATTTTTCAGCAGGCATAATCTGAAATGTGACAATAGTTTACCAACCTTTTCAATTGGAAACAGAAGTGACCGTTAGAAGTCTGCTTGTAGAATAAATCTGACAAAACACCTTGTCATAAACATTGGCATTTTGAAAAATTGGCAATTGAATGTAACAACAAACATATTAGAGTGACTGCAATTCAAAAAAACCAATATACTAGTGGTATGACCACAATGTGAAAACACATTTGAGACTTTCATTTCGAAATAAAGGCCCCCACGATACAACAGCATGTGCAATATTTATTTTGTTGAGGGAAACTTAATTAATTGGTTGTTTTATTTGCTGCAGCCTAACTTACTGCCTCCAATATTGCCCACGATGGTTTAATAAAACTTGGCTCTTTCGCACCAAAGTGTTAAATGGGTCTCCGTATGGACATTTTATGACCAATTGCTCGTCATATGCATAGAACAGCAATAGACCAAAGGTTAATAATATAGGTATTACAACGGTAGGATTCAGGATCATCCAGTGACAAATGACACATGTTTCAACAGAATTTCTATGACAGAAACAAGTCAACTAAAAATACGCGCAATAAGAACATGGCTTCGAATGATGAGGAATCCAGATAGAGTGCCAAACAAACAAGCTTTTATAGTAATACAGCAATTAACCTTGTAGTTTCAGGCCATAGATTAACCAGCACACGTCAGCGACACAAAAAACCATGCAAGTTTTTCAGGTGGATTAAACGCAAACACGGGGCAATTTTTCCTCAAACAAGATAATCACGAGAACTTCTTCCCCACAACTTTTTCGCGAAGGCATTGAATCTATGAAGTTTTAAGTTTAAACTTATAAATCAGAACATTGAACATTACCAACAAACTATACTGTAAGATGTTTTAGATGCAGTAAAAATAACATGCATCCAGTACGTGTAAAACAACAACAAAAAAGTCAAAATTGGTGATGATGTCAGCAGGCCTTCAGATTTTTAAGTGCAAAAAACATTACTTGAATCCTTTACAAAATAAGCTTTAATGCAAACGCCGAAAAGACTAAGCTTACATTAATCACAAGATCCAACAAACAAATCTTATTTTATTACAGTCAATTAAAAATCTTAGCTCCTATTCAGACATTTTACGAGTACTTTTTTCTTAGTCTATATATCTTTGTCCTTGCCCTAAATAACAGTATTTATTCAGATGAGACGAGGCATTCTTGATATCACCATCTATATCATTTACAATTTTCGACAAATTTATTTAATTATATTTGCTAGTTAACTCGGACCGATTAAATCCGCTTCATTTCGCATTTCCTAACTTTCAGTCGCATTTTTGGCTGCTTTCAAAGTTTTTCATTTAGAAAAAAATGGCAAAAAACCCCCAAGGTTTTAATAATTTTAATGAGCAAAGGTATTGCGAAAAAGCAGTGAGCTTTAAAAAAGCAAAATGGTGACTATGACGTGATTGAAACGTGATTATATCTTGAATTATTTGCGGAAAAATGATAGTAATTCGAGGTGGGGTATACTGCCATAGAAATTGGCAATCATTTTCACAATGATGGCCTTTCATTGATGATATTCAATTAACTGAAGGCAACGATACAATGACGTTTCAATTTATGCTTCTAGCATGACGTGCCAAAAATGCATAAAAAATCGACACATAAAGGGTGAAACACGAAGGCTTAGTTTCTATAGGCTTAAATGAATGCATATTTATTCACTTTTTTTAAGTATCGTAATACACAAAACTGGTTCGATATTTTTACTACCAACGCACTGGCCACTTATGAAACTTTCGCTTACGTTTACATTTAAAACTTATCTTAAATTCAAAAAGCCATTCCCAATAATTATAGGTTTGCACCAATCCAACTTTAATAATTAATCGATGCTTTTACAATTGTCGTAAATAATTTGGGAAACCAGCTATGGGTTATTGAGTTTCAATGGACCATTAATCAATGATTAAAAGGACTTGGACCAGAAAGTAGCATTAATCGGAGCTGGTGCAATCGATACTGAACACATTTTTTTAAAAAAAAGTAAAGCTATCATTTACTGCTAAAATGCCTGCTTGCACAAAGAGTGCTTAATGACAGCAACAGATCGCAAAACTTCATTATTTATAGAGTGAAATACGCAAAAACGTCTCTAAACAACCGAAATTGGTATAAAAGGGTTTGAAAGCGTGGTTATAAAGTAGGCTACGCATTATTCCCGTCCGTGAGCTATAAAAAATAAAACTAATTTTCTTTTGTATGGAATATAACAAAACGATAATACAGGAAATCAACCACCTTGTCCCAAAACAGCCTTGGACACAATTGTTCTATTCTATTCGTTCCAATTCTGGAGCAAAATTATTTTAGCACATTCTGTTTTCTACATTTCCGATTCTAAATTAATGCGTGTTGAAACTTGAAACACTTGTTGTCAATTCAAAAAGAAGAAAAAAAAATATCATTGGAGTTTTGTTTTGGAGGATTGTGCGTATTTTAAACTTTTGAGCAAATTTAATGAAACCATATGGTGCCATCGACGAAAATTGTATCCCGTGATCTTTGTACATCCACTCAGTTCTAGAGTAGGCTGGCTAGCTATGATACGGAAAAGACCTTATAAATGGCTTCGTGAACATCTGAGATTATTTAAATACAAACCAGTAAAGTTTCTCCAGGGGATGCAAACCCCATTCATTTGCATTGATGGCTTTTACAGAGTCACTGCTCTGATACCATTCTTAACGACCCGTTGGTGAATCCAAATTGAGGAAACCAACATATGGTTTAGTCATTTTTGATGGCTTACTCAAAAAAAGAAAACTTGAAAACGTTTGCTCTAAGAACGACTTATTTTTGATAAATATGATACACAGTCAACAAAAAAATACACACATTATTAAGAAGTGGGTGGTTATGTCCACCATTTTAAGTTATTAAGGAAATGCGGGTGTGTTGGCCACGCTTCTTGCACTTTTCACTGCGAAAAAGTCACGCAACGAAAAATGCACCATTTTTATTTGAAAAAGTTATGGAGCAGAACCATGCAATTGCGTCCTTTTTTCTGCTTGATAATGAACTCATTCGCTTTTCATTTACATGCTGGCCCCTTTTTTTTAAAATGACTAATCGTGGACGAAAGACGGACAAAAAAGGGCTCGTGAATACACGAGATGTTATAGAAAATTGTTCAAAATTTCCAAAAATGTACTTTCTAGACTACCAAATCATATAACCTGACAATTGTATGAGCGGTTGCACCAAACAACTATTACATTGAATTGCAACCTAAAAAGCTGTACTGACTAGCCACGGTTTCGTTTGTAAAAAGTTGGCATAAAACCATATAGACACACTTTATATAGTAATATAGATAACCAAACATTTTTTAAACTATCACTCGTTATTGGTCCTCTCAAGCAAAAAAAAAAAAAAGGAAAGGGAGAGAAAAAACCCACGAATAAATTCTACGGATATTTTCAATGCTACTTCCTGTTTATTTTTCAAACGTCTGCCTGTGGGTCATCAGATGTTAATTCAGAACTTTCCATATAGCGAACAACATTTGAAAAACTACTATTTTTTATTGGATTTTTTTGTGTGCTAACTACGTGGTGCGTCGGCAGGTATTTGCGGTTAAGTTAAAAAATTGTATTTTTATTTATTTATAGAGTGCAGATGATATATATCAAGTGTCGGGAGCTGCGCGATGGGTTGTTGAACTTTGGTGCATTTCATCGAAATATGCCTGCATTTTGGCGAGTTTTTTTTTGAGAGCATATGGCACCACCGTGGCTTATATCAAACGAGGGGATATCCTGTTCGGCGCGAAAATTTCACCAGTCTTCAAAGTCTATACATTTTGCCCAAGTTCAGTCATGGGAAATAACTGGCTGATTTTTGAAGCCTTTTTCGTGTTGTCTTTGTATCGTGTGGCGCGTTTTGGCATCATTGACTGCCCCGCTTAATCTGTGGGTCATATCCACGCGTTTGTTATTCCCCAAAGCAAACTCCCTAGAAGACCAATGACCTGTTAAACGGACACGGTGCAACAGGAGGAGCAGCTTCAATAAAACTCATTAATCCATAAAACGCATTTCGCTTTTTAAAAATGCATTCTCACACCACAATTCACCAATTTTAATGCCTTTTTTACAACCAATTTCATGAACTGATTCCCATTTCACGAATATTTTTATGCCTTCCTAATTAGCATAGCGTTCGTTGATTATTACGTACCGACGCATGCAACACGATTTCATCGGTTAGCATTTAAAATTGGAATAGAACAAATACTAGATGCAAAGCATTAAAAAAAAACCGTGGGAAAGATGCTCCTGAATTAGCTCCTACCATCTTCTCCAAGGAAATTAATTAGTTCATTTTCTACGATTATTATTATTATTAGAATAAAATCAATAATCATTTGAAGTTTCATTAGCAGCCAGTATTTGTAGATGGTGTAAAAAGTGAAGAAAAATGTGTACCCGGCCCGTATAGAAGTCAAAGGCAACAACATCATTAAACACAAACTACAAACATTGTGCTACGAACACACGTGTAACTTCGTGAGGTAAAGCATCGCTGAAGGCCTGTTATCATGAGAACAAATTGCAGCTCATAACGAAGCAATTAAGGTGCAAATAGCCTCTCCATGTACATTTCACATTATGCTATACATAAAACTTTAATGCAAATAATGATGCAACGAAACTTATAAAAAAAATATTAAGCAACAACAGTACAGTGAAGGATTACATTAAAACACATACTAAAACATTAGGCTCTACTCTCGGTGCAATCTGGCACAGATTTTGTAAATATATACCACAAATCGAAATCGCAACGAGTCTAAGGCCAACTTCAAGCAGACAACCTAGACCAGTCTTCATTCTATAGTTAGCAACCTCCACTTCCTGGTAAAATGCAATATTTTTTAGACTAAAACTGAGTTATAAAGCGTTATGTGTTTTGGCTCTGTTATCCACATATGCCTACAATGTCTATATAGGAAGCAGAACGACGACCGACGTTTCGTAAACATTTTAAGACATTCACTCTTACTTCCGTTTCATGGCCTGCCTAGGCTTATAGTCAATGTACCGCATAAAACAATTTTATTTTCCAGTTCATTCGCCAGGCAAAGTCAAGGAACCGTAGTCAATAAAGACCATTGTTTTAAAAAAATGCCGATGCAAGTCGTTTGTTAAAGGAGAAAAGATACCTTTTTAGCAATTATCGCGGGTGTAACACTGAATAATACTTTTGTTTCCTGAATACTATATAGGACTCGAATGTGGCATATACATTTACCTTGCGTGATGCATGGTCACGCCATTAGACAGACGTTGAAATGGTGAAACAACTGAGCCAAAAAATGAATAAACTTCATCGTTCGCGGCTTAATAACCATTTAATAAGTCAATTTACGTGAACGATTCATTAAAACACATTAAGAGAATATTTTAAGTAACATTTCAAGGTCTGATCAAACTAATGTTGATACAATTTCGGAACAAACGTGATAAAGGATTGGATCACTTGATAAAATCCACACACTGTATTTTCTGCAAAAATGTATCAGGCCATGGTCACTTCTGGAGTAAAAGGTCGGGTGAGGTCTTGCGGACACACCACGAGAAGGGTCATACGCTTCCAGGATTTCGAATAAGGCTACTTAGCAGGATGTTTCGAAAAGTGGTAATACGCTGACAAATTTCAATGGACATTTTGCAGATATATTACACGCACGTCTAGGCTAGGATTGGATCCGCTTTAGAGTACCTCCGTTAAGTGTTCTGCGTTATGTTCATTGAATGAAGCTGAACCAGGTTCACTGTACATTTTCCATTCATTTTAAAGCTACTATCACGTGTTCAAGACAAGTTACGCCACGGGTTTTGAGTCAAGTTGTTTCTGTTTCCTTTTATAAGACGTCAAAAAAGCCGAAAAAAAACAAGGTCAAACCTTTTGCCAGTAATGTTATGTGGGCTAAAATGGCCTAATTTGGGGTCCGTTTGTAGACTAGGCTTTTAGGCTAATTAGTCATTTCTGATACACTAAGTCAGTCTTTTCAATTATATAAATGAATGATTTGGATAGAGTATATAGCAACCGTAAATGAAATCTGGAATAACAAGAGGAGTTATAAATCAAAATAAATGTAGACGAAATTGGAACTCAAGGGTTGAAACAAAGTGTATTTTAGGACAGGATACCAGCTACAGTAGAGTTAGGCCTGTTTTCCATGCTAAATAAAGTGCAAGCTTGTTTTTGCTCTTTGTGAGATGTTGCCCAGGGTACGACAGAGAGTAACACTCCCTCCTGTCTCTGTTTATATTTATTTCTATATTTAACGAGAATGGATTTTTAAATAAAAGTCCTTTGTTTTTTGTCCATCAACAATGATTCGTCTATGCTGCTTTCTAAATGGATATAAATGATGTACAACTCGATATTGGATGTATCAAAAACTGATCTTGATTGACGGCGCCTCCAAAAACTAAATTTAATAAATAAACTATACCAAAAACATGTACTAGAAAATTGAAACAGAATTCAACTTCCTGGATGTCAAATCTAATGCTTCTCAGAAACGATTTTTAATCTTTTTGTACCTTAATATAAAAAAATAAAATGTATGTGATAAATCGAAGGCAAAAATGTTTTCAATTCTAATAAATACAATACTTTTACATTTTTTTAAAAAGTTCGCTAGATGTAGATAATTAACAGGGGAAAAACAAAACACATGTGACACTTGGAACAAAAAGAAATTTCAAACTTGAAAATAGCTAATTATCTGGATAGCAAACACTAACAATACAAGGACTTGTCAAGGAGAAAAATCATTTCTTTTGGGTCCTAAAACAGCAAACTCTTTATCGAGTCATTACAAAGTTAAGAGGCTATGAAGTCTATTCACAGCTTGATATAAAATTACATAACCTTTATTAATTCAACAGAATCATAAACACATCTTAACGCTGCTAACAATGGCTTAATTGTCCTTCATTAGCAACATAAACAGACAGCCTTTTCATAATAGCTGTATTATAAAGCGTATTGAAATTACAATTATGTATGCATATTTTCTCCTTCCATGCAGACAATCAATACGACTGTTTGGGTAGAGATTGCACAAATGTTATTTTCACTCTTCAATGAGTACTTCGGCGTCGTTTTTTTTAATACATTTTCACTGGAATCGAAATACTTCCGCTTCAAGTAAGCATCAGCTGGAATACATGTATGTACAAGTGTGAGTCTTCCATTGTGGGCAGCAAAGAGAATGTTATTATAGTCATCAATCGAGGATTATCTGGACTTGTAATGTCCCAGTCTGCTATTGATTCGCATCCGAAGCTCTAATTTAAGGGTTTCAAAAGTGTTTACACAAGGCAACAAGTATTTGCGAAGCTGTTGTCCCGCGTTTTTCCTTTGAAGACTGGACTTGTTTTTATTGGGGGAAATCATGCCTATGGTCAACGAGTGCGATTAAAATAACGGGGTTAAAGCAGACCATTACCAATACGTGGAATCGTATATGGGTCATCTTTGTTGCAGATCTTGTTTGTACAAACGTCTTAATTACCAATAGGATATCTTCCATGGATATGCAGTCGAGACAATTTCGCTTTATTACCACGTTCAGCAAAAAGAAGAAAAAAAATAATAATATATGCTACTTTGATGATGAATGGGCTTATTGTTTTTGATGAGGGGAATCCAGTCCCAAGTTCACTCTTGTTTTCTAAGCCCGTGTCAGAGAGGGCTTTCCCTCGTTTATTTTCGGTCTTTCCCACCTTATAATACCCTTAACCCCTGTGCAGTTGGGGGGTTCTATTTTAGTGGACAGGGGGTTAGTTCAGACGAAATGCAACTAATACCACAGCCCCCTATGCTAATACATACTGACAAAATTTCGTAAAACTTCGCATATCCTCTTTTTTCCAAATGCTGCACCTAGCATTGCATTTGTAACCACATTTCTCCGAAGCAAATCCATTAGGTCTATGTATTTTTTCTTTAACAGATACAAATAAGGAAATGAAAAAAATTGATAAGATATTTTTTTAAATATACAAATAACGAATTCTGGGGAAATTTGTCTCGACGATATCCAAGAAATTTAGTTGCACTCTATAATAATAACTGATGCCATGATGGAATATATAAAAAATTGCACATGAGCTATATAACCATGCCAACTGCGAGAAGCTGTTTCCATGACAACCAGTACATAAAGCACGTGCTCAGTAGTGAATTCAACACTAAACATTGCTGAAACTCGAACGATTTGGGACAAAAAAGACAACAGAAAAGCCAATTTTTCACTTAGCGCCTGCAAGCCTGCTACAAAATAATTACGAAATTCAACTTTTTGCTGAAAAATTTCGAAGGATATTAGTCATTTTTTCTGTGGCCATTATGTTTATCTCGGAATTTTGATAAGTAAAATCCCTCGGGGCGATTTTTTTAGCACACGATCTTCAGACATGCTGTTTTTAACTTCATAAAAGCATTTTAATTACTTTCATTTGAATGCTTGACTGCCGCACAAGTATCTCCTACTTTCGAAAACGTGCTTTTTTCTTCATTATTATAACAATAAAACTGTGGCTGCGAGAAGCATGTAAAATGAGGGCCTAGCCAACCCTAATCAAAATCAAGGTTTATGAAGTAATTAATAAAGTCATAATTTGGATGAAAAAGAAAATTGCACGGAGTATAATCGGATGAAATCTTCCATCACATGCGATTCAAAATTGCATTAAAGGTCAAAGAAAAAACTGATATACGTTTTAGGACTTAAAAAACACTGAAAAACTATCAGTAGTACTATAGTTTGGTAGTCGTTTATGAAAGACCCCAATTTAGAAACTTCAATTTTTCGCATAGAAAACGTACTCCGTAGTAGTATGATTTGTGACCAGTTTCCCGAAAGCACCCATCTCCCTTTAGGACAGATGTGACCTTAAACCTCCCACACCATCTGTTCAGTAATATATGTATTTTGAAGAAAATTGTTGATAACTCGGTTCAATTTCAAAGTGAAAATGAAACTAGCAATTGCCAAAAGTTACAAGCTTCAAGAGTAAAAGTATTTTACAAACAAGTTATTCCTCTTGGCAATGAAAAGGGAATGGTTTTGGCCTGCAGCTATAGTGGAAATAAACACATTAATTATCGGCAAGACTTTCCTCAGACATTATTAAACCTCGTAGAAATAAGATTAAGTTGGAAATGTACTTATTTGTGACCACCACACCAATGTTTTTCGTTAGAATTTTATATAACAGGCTTTCGTGTCTTACTACTTTTAAAAAGTCACAATGTTGACAATCAAATGGCAAATTTTCCAAATATTTGTCAAGAACATCGCTGGTTATTATCAACAGGCACTTGTGTCTGGTTGCTCAAATATAAATTACATTTGCTCGATAGTTACAAACCTCTTCATCGATTAGCAACATCCGCAAAAGTTGTAAAAAAGGCAGTTAACGTCTGACCTCGAACTAGTCATCATTGCCAACACAAGGAGATAAAAAGAAAGTAAACGTTATTTAATCTTAATCGTGAATTTTTCAAATTAAATGGAAAATAGTGCCACAGGAAACGTACAGTTTTATCACACACAAAAATCCTTCACGTATAACTGAATGGTCTAACATATTTAAAAAGTTTATAGCTGTTGCGTACAGCATACAAATATATATATATTTCGTAGGCCGCCTATCGGTTATCGTAATCAAAGTCACACTTGAGTAAAATATATATTTAAATATATCATTCTCAATGTTAATTATTTATAGAAAGTTTACTAAACACGAGTTTAAAACACGTTAACTATAGAAGATTGCTGCTAGGGGGAGGCTGTGTTTACACGCGCTATCTCCAATGAAAGGGGCAACGCACAGATTATAGTATCGAAGTTTCGCCAAAGTGTGGGAAACTCGTAAAAGTACTAAGTAGCATCGAAGTTCAAAGTTTGGAGTGATGGTAAAAATCGATGAAAAATTCGGAATGAACTTACCAGAACTTTAGTGAATCTCCTTTCCAACTCCTGCGACTCCGGCATTGGCAATTTGATCGGAGCCATTTGGTTCCTAAAGTCCGATTTGGGGTTCGCACTTTCCACATTGCCCATAGTCCAGATGATATCTTTCATAGATCAAATTCGTCTTAGCATTTGAAATTCGTGCGTGAATTTCAAATATTAAACCGAGAGAGTAATCCTTATCTCACGCAACTGCTTATCCGCGAACGAAACCGCTGCAACAGGTCCACTCATCGCCACAATTACAAACAACGAAATGACTCATACACGGCCACAACCCACGTTCCCAGTATGGATGGGAGGAGCCCATGCACAAGCCAACAGTGTACTAGAGCCTCCTGGTGGCCGTTGACCAAAATTCATATGGGCGGGAAAGTATACCAATTTCAAATCGGTTTAGATGCAAAGGGTTTAAACTTTTCTTATATAAAAATGTCGAATGTAAAGGAATCATATAATTTCCTAAATAAAGCAAGTGCATTAAATAAAATCATTTAAGTCCACAGCGTTACTTATGTAATTTAATGTTATCGCATTGATGATTGATAAGATATTATAAATGGATTAAAAATAAAAGGCTAATGAAGGTAGTAAATGGATTTTAAAAATCTCATAGTTTAGAATTTATTAGAGGGAAAGCAGATTGCATTCAAATTGTAAGAGTATAGACCAGAAATGGGAACGGTGGCACCATCTCTTGCCCAACAGTGATACCTATTGAGCGGGAAATTTAAATTTTATGCCTTGACATTAACACAAAAATATTTTAAAATATTATTAAATTTGCATTAAGAAAAATAAAAACCCACAAGAGTGGCATACGCACGGTAAAATGGTTGTAATGTTGACCACAGGATCTGTTTTACATATTTGTTGATATACGATAATTACAAATAACTGACAAAGATTAAATTAAACACATTTGGATTTATTTATATCTGTAATACTCTTGTCCAAACTAAGCAGTATAAATTTTTGCACGTTAAGTAGAATTCCTGCCTCATGACAAAATGCAAATAAGTACGCGTATACACAAATGCGATTAATGCTCGTTTATCAAGAATAAACCTTGTGTAAGAAGCGAATCGCGCATCTTAGTACCTTTTATTGAATTGCATAAAACAAAATATAAATACTGCATTTTATGGAGAACAAGATTCAATTTTTTACATGAAAAATGGTTTTCCAATCAGTAAAAAAAAAATTATAATGACTTGCCTCACCATCTGAGAGCATTTCGTTAAATATAAGTCAACGAAACAACATGGTAATGTTTGAAAGCCACACGAAGTGATGACACCCACTAAATTCTGCATCAAACAAATTTTGCCAATTCAAATGTGTTGTACGTCCCGAGATCACTGCAATAAAATTATCATTCACTTATTGCCCTTTTTTAAAATGAATAGATTTCAATTGATGACATTATCTGTGCTGTTAGCAACTTATTATATAAATCACCAGCTGCTATAGTGATCTTGGTGTTGCTCATAAAATTAAATATATAACAAACAACAAGATTCACAAAAGAAGTGCACATAAGCATAGCAATGAAGTAACTGTTACACAATGCTGCTATCTTGGTTTGAATGTCATAATATTTTCATTAGCAGATTGAAATCACAACATTCAATGTCAATTTTGTACCAATACAAAAACTTTGGCACTGAAATCTGTTTCAAGGAGATTTTTGACATTTTGTAGCTAAAATATGTGGTAATCCATATCTTGATAATTGGCAAAATACAGCATTATAAGCATACCAAAACCGCTTTCCACTTGTCTCGTGTACATTCTTATCCTATGATGTTTAATCTTTTGCACACTAAATTCGAATTTAGTCGCTTTTATTTTTAACTATAAAAGTAATTAAGTTGCCGTTTCCAGATCCATAAAAAAAACGAAAACAGGTAGACAGAGCCACATATAAATACATTTCAACACTCTCACGATGCTGAGGATGATGCCGGAGGAGCGGGAGGTGCTGGTGGTGGTGCAGGAAGATGGTTATAAATATGTATGTTCACTGGTCCATGAAATATGCAGCCTTGTGGAAAAATCTTTGCCAACGTATTTGTGCAGGTGGATGTAATAGTTTCATCCGGGGATTGTGTAACATTGACCACAACGGGTGCTCGAATGACGCCTTCTTCATCGTTTTGGGAATCCTCCTCCGATACGTCTGTATCCTCGATCTGTGGTCGGCACTCGATTTTGACGGCCTCTTCCACCGGATCCTCTTCCTCTTCCTTAATTTTAAAGCCAATTTCAGATAACGTGTCGTCGCCGTCACTTTGGCCATATGTGGTAGACACAACGTCACAAGGTTTTATACGTTTCATCGGAGGCGTTCCAAGAGTAGCCACGCATTTCGTGCACGCGCTTCTGCCCAATTTCTCACTGCAAGTAAGTCTTATGCTGTGATTTGTAAAGCGCTTAGAATCTGCTAAACCAGACTGGAATTTAATCCTTGCCATCACATCTTTAATTTTATTTACTCCCACTCTTCGGTCGCTAAACCAACCAGAAATGATGTGCGTAGCATCTGCCACAGGTGACAAATAGAAGGGTGAATCCGGCATATTCTTCATATATTGTCTCTTCTCCCAGTATTTTTTATAAGCCATGATGGGATCTTTTTCCAGGTCTCCATTATTACTGGAAAACAGGAAAGGTACACTTTATATCGCATCAAAATCACGCAAACGTCAATATATGTCATTGCTTAATAAATGAAAACAATTGTTCCCTTAGAAACACAATGTTGAAAGAAATTATTAAATCAAAGCAATGAGAAACTAGGTTTGTTTGTAAGAATAAGAGACAGGTGTCAGACACCTTTATTACAACAGGATTAATCACTAATTACCTATATATTCTTGGCCTCGCTGCTCCATCTGAGAACATAATGCCACAATCACACATTTTCTTTTTCATGGGTGTTTTGCAATACTCCAGATATTCAACTCCAAAGTTATCGACGAACAGCTTGATGTCTCCCCATTGCAGTTCGTAATGTTCCTTCGAGCTGAATCCAAAATGCAGGCCATTGATGAAGAAAATCATGTTGAACAAACCAGTCGGAGAATGCAGTCCTAGTGTCCCAGAAATAAACAGATGATCTATTTCTGATTCCAAAAGCGGTTCGGATTTTCTGGACATTCTTCCCGACCCTTTCGCATTGGCCTCTCTCTGTGGGGTCATCAGCTTGGCGCGCAGCACTTGTCTCGTTTTTGGAAACGAATCTCGCTTTCTGCCAAAATATATCGTATGAGGATAATTATGTCTCAACAAATATCTGTCCATACTTCCAAGCATGCCCCTGAACGTATGGGGCTCATATTCCCTTCCATCTTTTCTTTTGGCCACCATCAGAAATTTGGCTAGCAAATCGTCCAGGAGCTCGTAAGGAATTTCATGTACTTTTCTAGTTTCACTTAACTCTTCAAAGAAGCGTTGCATGACTCGTATGTCACCCATGGTTTTGTTGGCCGTGCTCTTGCATCCTGGGCTTCTTGTAATTTCTTCGAGTGGAAGAAGAACCTTCACGTCTTCTTCGTTATCACCTTCCGACGCCATGTTGGAATCTCCATCCGTTGAATCTGACGTGCGATTCATTGTTCCGCAACCTTAAAATCTTTAATCTAAAAAGCTGAAGAACAAATGCTTCCAAATTCTAGAATGATGCCTTGTTTAGCATGTTCTTCATCATTAATTTATGCCATTACACGATTAAAATAATAGAAAACACTCCAAAACGACAGAGAAGAAGGGAATTGGATTCTAGCAGACGAATGCAAGGCAACCATCTTTAAATGTCAAATTGGGTGTACCGGAACAAACTAGAATGGCCTTACTTGACCTGTATTTTAAATAAGTTGAATTTAGAACAAACACTAAACTACATGAAGTTGTTCAATTTACCAAAAATTAATAAAAAATATAAAAACTGTAATATTTATGGAAACATACGAACATTCGTCAAAATAATGTTATATTTACTCGAAGATGCGTTTTAAAAAAAATGTGACATAAATAACATGCAGTTTTAGGCGGATACTTAAGCATAAACTCCATAAATATCCATAAATAATTTGGCTTAAAATGACACCTGACCCCCATGTTAATAATTCGATGTAAGGTTATAAACAAAAATATATGCAAGCTTTTGTGAAATGCTAAAGTTACTGCCAAAACTTGCAAGTTTATTTACAAAAAAATATAAATAATTATGCTATTCATTTGAAGTCACATTTTTCAAAAATTATCTTAGAATAAATATTGTTTTGACGAATGTTTCCATAAACTATGAAAATAAGTGATCAAGTTAATTGTTTTATTAAGTCAATAGGAATGCATGCACATCATGCTAACCTCCAGTGTAGACCTGTAAACGTAAGCATAGGAATGTAAAGCATAATCTTTGACAATTTATACAAATTACAATCAATTATAGTTTCTTATATTAATATAGAGGTATCAGAGTGTAAAAAAATTAATTATTATACAACGGGCAATCAACATCGCCGCATTCAACGTAAACACTCTTTATTTGAGTGTAATGTTCGATAACTGCTAGTCCGTTTTCTCTGCCAATTCCAGATTTTTTGTATCCTCCAAATGGCATTTCAGGAGGGTACAAATTGTAATTATTAATCCAAATCGAACCAGCTTCCAACGCAGCTGCAACGCGGTGACCACGTGCAATGTCTCTGAAATCAAAAAACCACACTGAATCTAATCATTTCTGAGAATCACCCTACAAATCATGATAATAAAATATACAATATGAAATTATCAAATTAACACTCATTAATCTCAACAATATTACCATTCTAAAAGATCACATATTAATTACCACTTGGATTTTGGGATGAAATGGTGTACATAGTACCGTCAGATTAGAAAACCCACCTTGTAAACACTCCAGCAGCTAATCCAAAACTAGTGCAGTTAGCCCTCTTGAGAACTTCCTGTTCAGATTCAAACGCCAAAACCGAAGCTACTGCTCCGAAAACTTCCTCTTTAACGATTTGCATATCGTCGTTCAAATCTGTGAGAACGCATGGGCTGAGATAGTAACCGTCTTTCAAATGAGAATCTTCCAAAACAACTCTTTCACCACCACATAATACTGAAGCACCCTAGAAGTACACGTTCACAGTTAATTTGAATATTTGGCAACTATACATAAACAACATTATAAAATACCTCTTCTTTGGCTTTAGCAATATAACTCATAATTTTTTCTGCATGAGCTTTGTTGATTGTTGCTCCAACTAGCGTTTCCTCACATTTTGGGTCCCCAATTTTAACTTTCTTTGTGGCAGCCACAAACTTCTCCAGGAACGCTGACAATATTGGCTTTTGGACAAATACTCGAGATGCATTGGAACATACCTAAATTAAACCAAATTTCTTTATCAAGATTTAATAGTTACAATGTAATATGTTTAATTTATTAAACCGCCTCAGCTCTTACCTGACCCTGGGAAAGAAAATTTGCCATCAATGCAGCTTTCACAGCATTTTCTAAGTCACAATCTTCAAATATGATTAATGGTGATTTGCTGAAAAATATTAAATTGGTAATCATGTTTAATCAATAATCTCCTGTGTACCAATAATTGTTTACAAACCATTAGAAACTTTCGAATAAAATTGATTTATACTCACCCTCCTAATTCTAAAGTGACTTTTTTAATTCCTTGAGAACAAGCACTCATTACTTTAGCTCCTGTAGGAATGCTGCCAGTAAACGAAACCTTGGCAATATCCGAATGGATGCAAAGTTCTTTGCCTACATCCCCTTCACCCTATCCAAATAACAAACAGATTTTAAATATCAAAACATTCCATAAGCACGGGATGAATAAAAGTATCCCCTTGGAATTACCTGGACTATATTAAAACATCCTGGTGGCAGACCAGCCTCTGTGAGCACTTCAGCAAGGATAACTGCAGTGATGGGCGTAAATTCGGACGGTTTATAAACAAAGGAATTTCCACAGGCGAGTGCAGGAGCAGATTTCCATGAGGCAATGAGAAAAGGAAAATTCCAAGCGCCTATCCCAGCGCATACGCCTAGAGCTTCACGTATTGTGTAGATAAAGGCTTGAGGACCTTGAGGAAAATGCTGTCCTTAGATATAAGAAAAGCTGCAGCATTAATCGCTTTTCAGAAATGTATGCTCAAAAAGTTTCAAGACATATACCTAAGTTAGTATGCGTTCCTGCCAATCCACCAAAATATCGAAACGCTTGAGCACAAGCTAAAATATCATAACGGGCTTCAGAGATTGGCTTCCCGCAGTCCAAAACTTCTTGACATGCTATTTCCTCCAATCGTTCCTGCAAAAGACACTTTCAATCCGTGCTTTTTCCATGGATACTATGAAATTACAGATGATCGAACTTTGCAAATGAAACGAAGCTTACGTCAATAATCTGGGCAGCTCTGTTCAGAATGATTCCTCTCTGCTGACCGCTTGTCTTCGACCACGAGGGAAATGCCGACAAAGCGCTGGATACTGCACGATGGACATCATCCTTGCCGGACAATGGCATTTGGCATATGATGCCTCCTGTTGATGGATCAGTAATTGGTCTTGTCCCACTAGATGATGCTGGAGAAACACGCTTTCCATCTAGAAAATTTAGTGGCCCAGATTCGGTTGCAAAATGCGAGCTTTGACACCTTCGCATAATGGAATGATACGAAAGCCTTGCCAAATTCTTGTTAAGCATGAACTTCATCTCTTATTACTGTGTAGCAACCTGCACGCAATATCAAACAAAACAAGCAATAATTCAAAATTAGGGCTATTTTTGGAATTATAAATCCGCAATATGATGTTAGGAAGCTTCATATTACTAATTAATGAGCGACATCAATTTTATAAATTTCAATGTAACACGTGATACCAAAGTTCATACATACATACCTAAAAAACAGCTAAGAACA
The DNA here is from genome assembly GCA_034696685.1 of Julus scandinavius. Classification (NCBI taxonomy): domain Eukaryota; kingdom Metazoa; phylum Arthropoda; class Diplopoda; order Julida; family Julidae; genus Julus; species Julus scandinavius. The sequence goes on along the minus strand of JAQGAE010000011.1, from coordinate 36,210 downwards.
TCCAAATACATAGAGTCAAGTTGTCTGGAGAAAAGTTCGATCTTGAATGCCATGGTCATTGGTATTTACATCTCAAAGTAGACGAAACCCGTACACATAATCTATATGTAATAATTTTCAAGGTTTTGTTATTTTTATATTAAAGAGATTTGACTAGGAAATTGTCCACGAGATGCCGCCACTAGTTTTAGGATCAAGAGTCAAGGAAATTTTGGTACAAAAATTTGAAAAATGAGAGGGATTAGATGAGAGAATTGTCCTCAAGATGCCGCCACCAGTTTTAAGTAGCTAACACATTTTAGAGGGAAAATTTGAAAAATGGACAAGATTTGATGAGACAATTTCATTCGAGATGTCGCCACAAGTTTAAGCAGAGAGCGTAATTTGGAGGGGAAATTTGAAAAAACCCGGTTTAACTTAAAAATTTTGTAAAAAGAAAGAACACCTTTTCCGGTTACAACTTATACACAGTATTAATCCACATGAGGCGAACTATCTTGATAAACTAATTAAAGTAAAGTTGAACCACTCAGCTAGAACTGACGTTTTTTTGCACAATTTAAAAAAAATTTTATAAGCAACTTTGTCTCCATAATTGACATCATTGACTACTTAAATATGGAAAGAAATAAATAACTGCAAAAATTACGGCTGAATATCTAAACTCAATATCTGAGCATATAAATTATCAAGTATTTATAATGTACTGTTTATGATAAAAATGATAATTAATAAATAAATTTTAACTCGAAACACATAATGTGAGTACAGCTTGAAATGTGCTGAACAAGCATTTTCTAGATATTTAGATAGCTTCACTTAGGCTAAAAGTTGCAATCAATCATATTTTGAGTGATAACTTAGACAACGCTTCAAAAAAAGTTGAAAATCTGTAAGAAACGACTTAAAAACGTGCATTATAGCCATATGGACATTTAGTCAGGGAGTAAAAATATCGGTTAAACATCTTACAAGTCAAAATTGTAGGGACATGAGTTCACAAAAAGTGTGGGAAAATTTGTCAGCATATCTAAAGTGGACCTCATTCTACATAACTTCCTAAAGTACACTATTAATGTGATTGCCTATATATGCTGTAATACCAATAATTGTAAAATGTATACATTAAGGATGCATTATAGAGTGAATTTAAGGAAACGGTGTTTCGAAGTTTCATGAACAAGAGTATTCGCAGCTTGGTGCTATTTCGGACCCCTAAGACTATCTACAGAGATGTTTTTGAATTATACAAGTAATAGACCACACCAGAACTAAAGAGTTAGCTGTTTCACAGATTAAGTCGAGTGATTTGTTTATGATGTTTGCTTCAGGAACTACTCGGAAGAAGCGCATATAAAAATCTTCTCTGTAAAAACAGTGCTGCCATATTAGCAGATGGGATATCAGAAAAAAAATTGCTAAACCACTTTATGTCACCAACTAGGCTCGCTTGATTGCTGCAAATATCAGTGCCATCCTTCACTGAGATGAGTCAACGCCAAACACTCGTGCCAAAAAATAAAAGTTCAGGGAGCAATGGTAATCCTTCTGGGGTGAAAGGAGGGGGAGGAGGAGGTTAGGATTTTGGGAGGATGGCTTTTTGGTCAAATCTTAAATCTATCAACACTAAACCACAGTTAACAGCTGCAAGTGCCAATCACGTCACTGGAAAGCTCCACCCCATAGCACTGGTGGTATTTAGTGTTTAGTTCAAAATTGAATTTGGTACACCCATTCGCTCTTTTCCTTTACCTCTGACCAGTCAGTGGTAAAAAATTTGGTGAAACTATGCAAAGTTTCGTTTCATTTGGGCCCCACTGATGATATAACTTGGCAACGCTGGGGATTTCTATGCTTTTTATATACATTTCCTAAAAGATAAACTCCTTTTGGAAGATACTGAATAGACATTTTCGAATAGATTTTATTATTTTGTGGTACTTCGTAACCGAGCTGTAAAGATTGGAACCAAGGATATCCTCCTAATTGGACCAGCTTCAATTCACGGAATAGATGGTTAGTACTCTTGCAAGGCTGCGACGACTATTGATTCCGACTTTAACGATTTGTTTACTTGTTTGGATGGCATTAATTTTCAAAACAGCTTATTGCACATACGCAAATATTTAAACGCTTTTCCTGCTGTTTTGCTAATGCAATATAAAAAATATACATACAAAAATATTAAATCAATTCGCAATTGATCGAAAATAACAGTGACTTGACTTTGTAACTCAATCGTGCATGCATTTATGGCAATAGTTCTAATATCAATTAAGAACATGTATAAATGTTACCTGAAACAAAAGCTCCTCTTCTAGGAAAAATGAGTCTATAAAATGGGTGTATATTGATTAAGAAAATTTTACGCAAAGAAAACTTTGGCTATGATTCTATTTTAATTTCCCATACATTGAGCCTTGTAATATGAAATTCAATGACTTTTTATTCGCTAATTATAATAAAACAATATCACATAAACGGATTAGGGACAATTTAGTTCCTTTAACTCTTTAACCGCAAAATTCCGAGATCACAATTACCATTACTTCCTTCCAGGTATGTGATGTTGTGTCATTTAAATGGGCAACAACAACGGTCAAAAGAATGCTCCAATAACTGTTCTGGATGGCCTGAAGTCGCCGTTTATGAACAAGCAAAACGTGGACATGGAAAACTACTCAGAGTGCAGCGAAAACGTGTACTATTCTGACATCTCACCTAACCCAAAACGCAAACGCCTGTGTAGCAATTCCCGTGACAGTAGTGGTCCATCTCCCAATTCGAGTCCACAGTCTTGCACCATGTCCTTAGGTATGGCAGACAACTTTCCACCTGTTCGCCAGAGACAGACAGCCAATGCCAGGGAGAGAGATCGCACTCATAGTGTGAACAGTGCATTTACGACACTCAGGACATTGATTCCAACTGAACCTGCAGATAGGAAGTTATCAAAAATTGAGACTTTGAGATTGGCTTCCAGTTACATTTCTCATCTGGGAACTGTGCTCATGACGGGATCCGAATTCAGGGATCAACCTTGTTTGCGGCATCAATATTCATACGGAGGCGATACTACTTCTGGTGGGGCCAAACCAGTCTGCACGTTTTGTCTAAGCAGTACGAAGAAAACCGTAAGTGGAAAATAAATAATTATAACGACAAAATGCAAATGTTCAATCATCGTATAAAGATTTGTTTTTCTCTATTCTAGCAAATTATTCTGCAATTGAATTTTTCTTAAAAAGGTTAATAAATATTTTGAAATAGTTAATGTATAAGACCTACATTCGTATAGGCTGTCCAGATTTGATAAACACAAATTATGCAAAGCGCGAATGATTACGCAATTTATTGGAAATTTAAATATTTTAGTTGATAAACTCATGGATATTTTTAGTCTGAAAATTATTCAATCTTACTTTTATACACATTATAATTTTAAATTGAAATGGCATCAAACTGTATGATTGCATTGATGCAGTCTGATTTACATGTAAGATACGTTCCATTTTCGAAATTTTATTAATAATCATTTTCCAAATACCGGCCTTTCCAGCACTATTAATCTTCTCGATTTCCACATGTGCCTATTTATTCATTCAGTCTAGGAAAACTTTCAAATTTCAAAATTTTTATCTTTATTTCATTTTAAATGGAAATGTTGTATGAACAAGGAGTTGTTGCATTTTCATGAAATGGAAATGCAGAGTAAACATCTGATTTAATTGAAATGATACATTCGTAATGCATTGCGAATATTTGAATGCAGAATGCTTTTTGGCATTTTCTTTAAAAAAAACTACCGAAAAAATCTGTATAAACCAAAATATACAAAATAAACCAAAACAGCTAGTCGCTATTGCATGCATCGTATGCAATTTCAAATACATACAGCAAATATCAAGTGTACTGTAATATCAACTAAATTTCCCTTTTGAGAAACTTGACTCATTCCATATGTATTACAAGTTTGTGCATCAGTATACGTAGTATATACAATGATATTAAAAAAATGACCATGTTAATTATCTTCTATTGTTGCGGAGTATTGAAATTAATACTCAGTAGGGTAGCTCAGATAACAATCCAAACACTACAATCAAACTGAAGTGATTCGTTTTTACCGTTGTTAACCAAATACCAATTAGAACAATTTTTATCTACACTCCTATAGAGATTGTTTCGCTATTTATCTGTTATACTACAAATGATTATCAATCCACAGTTAAGCCATAAGCTCAATTCGAAACTTATTCAATTTTAACTTGGCTAAAAATGAGAAGAAATAACGCAAATAGCATCCTTACAAGCAACTTAAGGTCGGACATTGTAAAACTGTCCCTTTCCGTTCAAATAGCTAGGATTCGCAAATTGACTCCCACATTGCTAAAGCCAAGTCTGAATTTAGAAACTTGACGAAGCCATTGACAGCTGCGTTTAGAATCATGATCTGGATCATCGGTGCCCAACTTAAGAGGTCGAGCACCCCTGTGCCGGACTTGAGATTTTTTGGCATATGGAAAGTGTCTTTATTTTACTGTTGTACGCACCATGGTAGGGGACAGAAATTTCCTGCACCTGCGCCACCCTGGTGGTACCAAGTTTTGGGGAATTTAAGGGATCGGGTAAGGGTAAGGGGTAACCCCAAAAACCACGTGGCCTAACGCGCACATTTTGAGATACGTGATCTCGATGTAACCATACTTTTACGATGTGCTAGTTGTTTGGTCACTAAGCAGAAAGATGGCTGTTTTGGTCAGTTTGTGTCAAACTTTAGTTATTTGATGGAATAATCACTGGAAGAAAATGTGAAATAACAGAATATAATGAGTTTGCGGGACGTTTTACAAATTAGGGTATATCGCCTAAAATAATCATCCGAGACTTGAGGTTGTGATTACTGTTCCCACGTGCAAGTGGCGTAAACTGGGGTCGGCCATATCATTAGTAAACCCAATTTGTCGTCATCAATCATCACAGTTTTTCAACAAGAACAAATGTATTTTCGCCTTTATTAAAAGAAGTTGCGCAAACAAAAGAAAAGACAGTGCAATCGTTTGATATTTGGTTTAGAATATATTCCATAAATACGAAAAAACAATAAACATAAAATGCTTCCTTTTGCAGTTCCATTCTAGATATTTTCTTAAAGAAAATAAATAGAATAAAAGATAATGTTTGTTAGCTGATTAAAACAAACTTCCTTGGAGAACTTCAAAATCGTCACCAATATCTACAAAAATGTATACTATAGTAGTAATGATATATTGAGAAAATGTTGGGAAAGTTGTGAACAGTTTCAAAGAATTAGAAATTTACACTTGCTTGAGATGGAAAGACAAGAGAGTATTCAGGAACATAGAGAGAACAGTGAGTACTTTTGGATACAAGATGATAATACAAAGTACACACAAGAACTAAGCAATTTTACATTGAATTTCAGGCATTAATTAAAGTTACATGCAAAACCATATATTAAAAAAATGGTATCAAATTGCTTCATGAAATAAAACTATTATTGTCCACCAATTATTAAAATGCAGCGGTTTTTTATACATATTCTGACATGTTTTCGGAAAGCCTACAATACTAATTTAAATGGATCATTATAGATTTTTATGTAGATTATTTCTAGACTTGTTTACATTTCTCAATTCATTGTATTGTTGTTAACTTACTGAATGGCCATTTCTCGTTTTGTTTTTCAGCCTAAAGTACAGCCCCAGGAGAGTCTGTACTACGCTCCTGGAGATTTGTCTCCTTTCATGTACGTCCGACGGTGAAACTGACCCCTTGCTGAGTGTTTCGGTGGACCCACGGGGTCCCGTAACACTGACATTGAAGGATTTCCATAACCCCCACTCCGTAATGGATTCCACATGACAGAAACACACGCATTTGGATTACTACCAAGTCGTCCGTGATCGACTTTAATTATTTTTCAGCTAGAAATAAACGTAGAATTAATAGCTGAGCGCGCATAATGAATATTGAAAATTCTTGGAAATAAAAATAATTGAATTAAAAAAGTTGTCGATTTTGTTTTTCAAATACACGCATATTGTGCACCATGTTAGACATTGTGGTTCGTGGAATAATAAACAAACTTTTAACTTATCCTCTACTTGAATCGCATATCTGAAAAACATCGCTCTACTAATTTTCAAGCAGCAATTTTAGTAAATGATGCAAGTTCACTTCTGCAGCCTCATAGTAAGTCACCCATGTGGTTTCATCTGCTGCAAAATTCATATTTTGAGGGCGAAATGCAGCTGTTTGTTGGCATAAAATTATTATTATTTTTTTTGTCTTTGTTGCTCCCACTCGTTTGTCATCTCTGTAGAAATTTAAACTGTTAAGTCTAACCTAAGAAAAAAAATGAAGCCAAATCCGTTGACTGATGAAGGACAAATGGTATCATGTGTTTAACAGTAGCATTTTTACCACTCACAAATCTGACGAGAATCACAGACACTGCAGAATTTTCAAAATTAAATTCCAAAATTAACCTCATATGCTAACAAGCTAAATAAAGGCATGCAAAGTGCTAGTATATATATCTGCCATCCATCCTTTTTTTGTTAGTAAGAATATCTACTCATATTAAATTAATGATTTTAGAAGCATGCCTTGTTTACATTTTTTAAAACTTAAGGTATTTAATCTAAGGCTAATTACATAACTTAATCACCCAAAAGCATATCGAGGGAAATATTCTTTTCTGGTTCGATGCATAGATTAAAGAAAATAATTATGCTTTAATGATTGAAAGTAAAAAACTAAAGCATTTTTTTCCCAGTTTTTGTGGATAGGAAATCCTGCCCTCTCTTAATCCACATCACGTAAACTGATTTTGTATGGATTTACCCTTGGTTTATATGAAATTGTTCTGTATAAAATCGGGCAAAAATGAAATCAAACAGTTAATGAACGCTTGCCAAGCGTGCTGCTAATTGGCAAGGCTTAATTGTTGGAAGTCCAATTATTTTACGCTGCATTTCGCATTTAACGGTCGTTTGCACAGATCTAAGTTAATTATAGAGCAATCACTGCGAAAAACATAAATGATTTACTAAAATTTCGCCATTCTACGAAAATACTTTTTTTTCTTTAAAATATGGTGACGTATATATATATAGTTGTAGAGACATTTCTGTATAATCTGTGCCTCAATATGCAGTTTATTTAAAACTTTCAAAAAGCATTTCTAATATTTTACTTACAGACTAAGAAATTTAATTATCCTTTAAGAGTTTAATTGCGATAACAATTTAAAGACCACCAAAACCACTATAGTGACATGTTAAATTTAATTACGTAATAACTTTCATACACATTATAAACGTGTATACAATAACGCTACCAGCTCAATTAATTCTTCAATAAATTGATTACTAAATATTAGACATTCAAAACTTTTTTGTTAAACACGCGAATTTAATAAACACGTTATATAATTTTATCCATTGGCTAGCTGATTAGCTTTTAAACATGAAAGCAATAAGGGTAGATCTGCGCATGTCCGATTACCAGATCGATTTAGTCATGGCAGAATGAGTTTGATATATCCCATGAAAGTGACAGATTCATCCACATCGTATTGCTAAGATGGATTTACCAAATCTTCTTAGATGAACACGGATTTTACATTGCGTTAACATGCTGATGACACTGAGGTAAGTTTTTTTTTTCTTTCATATTCACCTCATTGGCTCTAGAATAGAATAATTTCAAATCAATCCTAAATTCTCATAGAAATATCCACTTTCACTGTTATGGTCATAACACCGAAAGTTTTCCGTTTCTTTTTTCTATGGTTTCAATTTCTTGTTATATACTACAATGTATTTCGTATATCACTATCGATTGAAACATAATAAGATTAGGCTCCTCTGGACCATAACACGATAGTTTCGCATTTCACTGGCATTTTGTTCAAAGTCAAAATACGCAGGCATGCATGCGAAAATGCAGGAAAAAAAACGACAACTTTGGCTTATTAAAAAATTACGAGTTCGCTCATCCTTTAAATTAAGCGAAATTATGATTCTCCTTTATCCTTATATAGATGAAAATGCGTGATAACATTTGCAAAACATGCATTATTTTCAGTTTTGATATTCAAAAAAGTTTACTGCACTGGGAAAAACGTAAAAGGTAAGGCAATCATATTAATTATTACTTATAGTTTTATATTAAGTATTATAAATTATACCAGATATTATAGGGACATTTGGGAATAAGCTGTGCTAAACGCTTTTAAGATATTGGATGTACACGTATAAATACAATAATAAAAAATATTGTACTATCAATCTAGACAAAAGATAGCATCTGCAGTGCAGTAATTATAAGAATGCTCACCCCCAAATCACCTAAACTTTGAATTTGCTATAAATTATTAACATTAGTTTTGCATATTTGTTCGCCTAGTATATTATGTTAATTCTATATTTGCAATCTTTAATGATTTATGGTAATGAATTATCTCATGGTCCTCTTTAACTAGTATTCACAATTATTGACCACATCTTAAACTACAACGATTAAGACCGTCATTTCGCAAAGTGGATATAATACTATATTAAAAGAATCCTTAGTTCCAAATAAGATGACTTTTGGAAATTTTCATTCCAAAATTTGTTTTAAATCTAATCTTGAAATCCATTTTTGAAGGTAATTTGAAATTAATTCATAACAAACCAGTGAAGTCAGCTAATGTTTTGAAATTTTTGAACATTTTTAATTAGCAGAAGTATACAATAGGTACAATACACGAATCATTTCCTGATTTTGTATTTTGAAAAAAAATCATTCAATTCCAACTAAATTTTACCAGAATTTCAAACTTACTAGAGCATGGTTCAGTTTCTATATGTGGACCACTTGTACAGTAAATTCCTTTAGTCAGTAATCAAACTGAAAATTTTCAAAAGTCACATATGCTACAAAAAAATATAAACTATTCAAATTGGGAATAGAATATTCTTTGCAACGTGCAAAGACGTATTTAGCATTTTAGTTAACAAACACTAAATGCACATGTAGACAAATATTGAATCGGTGGCTCGATTGAGTCGCCCACCGATAAAATTCTGAAAGAAAAGCGGTATATAAATATATATATATATAGCATTCGGCTCCCATTCAGGGCTCTTTGCTGTGCTGATTGCTATTTGCGGTGCTAATTAGAAGAACATGGGCTTTGAAGGAGTAATTAAAAGCGACCTCATCAGATAGTATACTGGCCAAATGTTTTTATTGCATTTATTAATATGAAAACTACGAATTAATTATGCAGGCAATATGGGAGGTATTAATTCCATGGCGATGGTATCTTCAGTGTCTCCAATGACTCGAATTTTCAATGAAAATCAAAGTCGTCCAAAACTGGCATGGGAATATGACGGACAAATTGAATGCGAAAAGGACCATAGGCACATCGAGACAAACATGACAAGTGAGACGCCCATTTTCAAAACCATCTTGATATACGATGTATAAAGTTGTAATTCTTAATTTGACAATCTATTGGAATTCAAATCTATCCACTTTCGTGGGTTTCGATGAAACGATTTTTCGCCGTTAATTTATTCATGTATTAAAATATATTGCTTTTCATCTAACTTTAATGTCGTCTTCTAATCACCAGGGCCTTATTGCAATTCGGTTTGGGACTCTTTTTTGTGTTGGCCACCAGCGTCTCCAGGGGTTCTTTCTTCTCAAAGATGCCCGCCTAATAAAGGAGTCGATCCGAACAGTAAGGCAATACGACAAATTTATATACAATTTTAATGTAATTCAAGTAGGCTACTGTATAATTCAGCTTGTTTATTGCACAAGAAAGAGTTTGCCAAATCTCAAAAGAAACTAAGTTATCAAAGAAATCCTAATTACCTTTGCAAGCATTGAGCGAAAAGTTTTTTTTTGAAATGCTCGAAGGTCTGATATACTATTTATATATTTCATATTTTTATACAAGTAAACCTTTCTTCCAAGATAAATTTAGCTCTATAATGATACAGTGTTACGAAGCATTGACTATAGCAGTTTGACTACAATCATTTGTCGTAGAATTTGCTTACAAGAAGTGCTCTTCAGATGGACGTTGGGAAGGCAAGAATCTGGGAGATTACAGCCGACCTCAAGGATGGACAAATTATACCAGTTGTTTCATACCCGAAATTAAAGATTTACTTGACAGACTCCATAACAGAGCCGAAGAAGCACAAGTAAAAAAACAAAACAAAAATGAAAATGACAATTTCACATTTTAAGTCATGAACATCTTTTTTTTTCAAAATATAACTTTTGGCTAAACTCTCAAATCTCGAGCATCTCATTGCCACAAGGAAGATCTTCGAATAATTTATTTCAATGTGTTGTAGATTAAAATACAAGTGGCTCAAGGAATACGAATTATGGAATTAACTGGATTAAGCGTTTCGTTCTTATCCCTTATATTATCGTTGCTAATCTTCACATATTTTCGGTAAGAATACAAATACTTTACAGGCTATAGAACTACTCGTAATTTCTCATGTAACCTATATGGAAAAATAATAACAAATGAAAGTAATTTTTTATGAGATATTGCTGCATAGCATGGTAAAGATTTTAGCATGATGCATGTGTTTAAGACAAAAGTTCAGTAAAAATTGATTAAACTGCATATATTGTAGTGATAAATTAGATTAATTGACAATTCTTATCATTGGTTTATGAATAGCTCCAGCTCGTAAAAGTAATTACAAAAATCACGCCTTGCTGCACTTTCATTAAACTTCCAAATTAATAGTCTTTTGGTGTTTCGTCAATTAATTCAAATTACGTATTTCTTTCTAGAGGTCTGCGGAACAAAAGGATTCGAATTCATCGCAATTTATTCGTGGCGATGTTAATTCAAGATATAATAAGATTAATACTGTATATGGACCAAGCAATCGTAAGACAAGATTTCACTGGTTTAATAGGACATCGAATCCTTCATGATACTCCGGGAATAGACAATACTGCAAGTTTTGTTTATATTGAGTCATAGAATGTAACCAACTATTTGCATGATTCAAACCCAAATGGTCTTAAGGAAAGAGTAAGCTGCAATATATATATAAAGTTTTTAGAGGATGAGAATCAATTAATTTAAAAATTACTCATTATCCTACAGTCAGCAGTAATATTTACTATCTTGATAATGTGCTTCAAATTTTCCGTTTATAGCCTATCCTTTGCGAATTCTTTTACGTTTTACTGGAATATGCTCGCACTTCAATGTTCATGTGGATGTTTGTTGAAGGACTTTATTTACACAATTTGGTTGCCGTGGCTTTTTTCCAAGGGTCTCAAATCTTCGTTGTTTACTTTATCATTGGATGGGGTAATACTTCAATGAAATAAATGCACTTTTGTTTTTCCGAAATGCATGATGTACATTGTTGTTCAACCTAAATGAATTTTATTTAGGTTCTCCTGTTATATTTACCGGACTGTGGGCCGCAGTAACAGCAACCTATTACAGAGGCATTCAGTGCGTTATTGTTTATACTCCTTATTGTTTCATGTCAGTTCAATTGATATCACCCTTCAATGTTCACGAAAATCTTCTAGATGCTGGTGGGGTTACAACCTCTCCATTTATTTTTGGATCTTAGAAGCACCAAGGATGCTCGTAATCGTTGTAAGTTAAATATTTAATTTCTTTGCAATGCAGCCCAATAGAGTACTGAACATGTGATATTTATTTTAATATTTAGGTAAATTTTCTATTTTTGCTGAATATAATTCGTATTTTGATTACCAAACTACGAACCACAAATTCTTCAGAAGCACAACAAGTTGGGTAAGAATAATATCAAGTGTTGTCAATTGCTATGTATTAAGTGTTTAGTTTTGACAAAAATATTAAACTTGGTTTTACAGAAAATCCGTTAAAGCTGCTGTTATTCTGCTTCCACTTCTCGGAATTACAAACATGATGAACATAGTGCCATCCCCATTGGAACGGAGCGTCCTTGAATTTGGGCTTTGGTCATATACAACTCACTTTTTAAGCTCCTTTCAAGGAGTTTTCATATCCCTCATTCACTGCTTTCTCAATCGAGAGGTAAGTAAAAGCATGAGAGTTAATTAACTTCCAGTTAATCCATAATTTAATAAGATTTGCGCAAATATGCCAGAAATAGATAAATCACATAAATCGTAGGGGATTATGTTATCATTTTTTAAAAATAAGTATAAGTTGATCTGCCCAATGAAATAAAGTCACTACATAGCCAATTAACGGAAAAACCCACGCATTGCATAACGCTTTATTGACAATCGGTTTTCCCAAGTCAGCACTTACTTAGAAATTATCCAAGAACGATAATTGGACCTTAAAATATCACTTAAATACTTGCTAGTTCTTAGATTGCTTAGACTAGATAAAAAATGACGATTTTTATGCATTTTTGCAGAATTTAAGCTTTTTTACTCGAAGCTTGTGGTAGGGATAAAGTGACGTTCATACAAATTTATGGCGAAAATCACTGACTTGGTATTAATTCTTTACTGCTAATTTCCATCATGATCAATTTGGCTTAAATCAAAAGAAGCTTATTTCACACGCAACAGCGAATGTCAGATTAAATAACAGCAGCACGTAATGGACATTTCTACAAATTCTAGCACGAAAGTACGATTAGTAAATCACAATTAGTGTAATCCGGGAATGGAACAGTTTATAGCAAGATCTTACCCTTGTTTTTTGTGGTTAATAACCGCTTTTAAATGTCAATTATCATAATCAAGCATGCAGCGTCGTACTATATAGAATTTTAGCAAATCCTCAAATATTGGATTATTTGTACATGATGAAATTTATCTGCAAAACGATGTATATGTTGCCAATAATTATTCCATATTTGTATATGTTCTAGGTCAGGACGTCCATAATAAAAAGATGGGACGATCACAGTAATATACGAAATATTATGTATAATAACCAAAGAATACATCGAAAAATCGAGAATAACTTATCATTAGCTGCTGTTGTCGTTCCTGATGACTTCATGGGGGATAAGGTAATGAAATAGTAGTTGATTACTATGATAATTTAGAAGACTTGTTACATTTATTCATTAATACGAATTTAAAGCATACATTCTGATTCCCATCTATAATTTGTTATGAATGATGCATTTTGTAAATTTTAATTTACCGAAAATCTTTAACTCTATTACAAATATTTTAAAATGTATCCATTTCTTTAGACAGTTTATATTACTGCAGCTATAAAATACATTGTATTTTTTTTTACTATTTTTTGTCATTTTATAATTTTTAGAAAAAAACATCACCGAGGCATGCCTTTGAAGAACAGTGTGTAATAACCAGTTTATAAACTCAATCACCATGTATTAAAAGTTGAACGTAATATTAGGTTGTTACAGATTTTTATTTTAAATTTCCAGAGCTAGACAGATACACGTATCGTTATTGCTATACATCATTGTAAATAACCATTATTTAGGGTTATTTGGGGATGAACTATCGAGTATCTATATACGTTTCCATAGCATCACGCAATGTCCAAGCCATTACGCTCCGAACTTTTATCAAAAATAAATAAATGTGAGTTCTTCAAACATTTAACAGCGAATATTATTTCCATTGTAAGTCGGACTCAGCGCGCCTACAATGCATTGGAGAAACTTCCTGCAGTTGAAGATGTGCAAACAAATTTCAAACTTTTGAAACGTAAAGCTGGATAATGTCAAAATAGTTTGGCAAATACAGAATCGATTTATTTTATTGCTACAGTCAATTTTAATGTACATCACAAATGCCTAAACGCAGTTTTCATTTGCTAGAAGATCCTCTTCCAAGTCCTAGCAAACAACGAGATAAAACATTTATATACAATATTTTTGTAGTTTTTTTTCGTAAAATGCTTCCACGTTTTATAATGTAATGCTAGTAAGCACCGATTAAAGTAAGTTGATAAACATTTTGTCAGCATGCAATGTTACCTTAATTTCTTGTTCATTACACTGCAATGGCACCACGACATTAACTTTCGCCTCCAAATTGTTAGGGAAGACTGCTGATCTAGGGTAGTTTGAGACGTCTTTACATTTATAGCTATACCAATGTTGATGCAAAGCAGTTTTTACCTAAACGTAAGAAGAAAAGCAAAGAAAAATACATCAATTTTAACAAAGTTGATGCACCAAACGCAATTTGTTAGAAAAAATGATTATTTCTGAAAGTTTGATAACGATCAATATCGACTAACATTGATTTTTTTTTGTAAATACATGGCGGAACTTTATTCCTATTACTTTTGGACAAAACGAATTTCAAAATTATTTGTTATTTGTTCATGTCCCAGTTTCTATTATATGGATCGATCATGCTTTCAAAGGAATTTTGAGAGCTTTAAGCTGTAAGTCTTCCTTCAAATCCGCGTTTCAAAAATTACGTAACTTCATTTTTATCTTCCTTCCTTCCTCCTCGCTCAAAAATACAGCTATTTTACCAATAAATGTATCTCTGTTGAACATCAATTTGAATGAGCATTTAAGTGATACCTAACAGAGATATTTCTATGGATGAATCCCATTTTCGACAAGGCCAATCGTAGGATGCATATGGCGTTAATAATTGACTTATTAGAAGCCTATTTTAAGTCATAGACAATTACTTAATTTCGATTTACCCCACCACATCAACTGGCGTAAAAACCACCCAACTGGTAATAAAATAATGCAATTACGCTACTGGAAACCGCTGCAAATGAGCGTGATTTAATTAGATATTGATCAGGAGTATAGGTATTAGTTAATTCATCAATAATGTGATTAATGTTTGTTGGAAAACTATAATTTAATAAAACAGGAACTAAGTAATTATGACATCCACAAGCTCGAATTAACTCGAATAAAGCCGATTTCGGATGAAAATCGGTGTTGTATTCTCTTAAAGTTGCTAATTCGAAAATCATCAATATTAAGCCAGATTTAAATTATAAATGTACAAACTACAATTAAAACCAACAAGTTTAATGACCGGTTGCATGATTGGCTTAGTCAAGCGATTAAAACAATCCCATGTTACCTGCTTAATTAAATTGCACCTTATAGCATAAATATTATAATACAGGGTGTATAAAATGTCATAAACGTCTTCACGATAACATGCTGAATATGCGCTAGTGAAAAATTATGATAAATGTCATGTGGCGTTTTGCATTTTGTTTGCCCTAATTTCGAAGCCATCATTTGAAAGATACCATCAGCAGTACTTCATTAAAATGAATAAGTTTTACAGAAAGTGAACCGAAGTCGGTTTTCAGCAAAGAACCTCAATACATGCATGCAACAGTAAAATATATTCATAATCTTTTTGGCAGTCTGGTGAAGATTATGGAAATACGTATACTTTATATAAGACTAAAAAGGAAGCTAAATATATTGATACTATGGTATTGATGTGCTTGCACTTAATAATGAAACTTGCGTCTTACCTCGCCATTAAGAAAGCAATAGATTAAAGCGATGAAAAACCCTTGAAATGACGTCAGAAAGTGCGTGCCATAGGACCATAGCGCAAACTTAATGGGAGGTCCATCGAGGGGTCCCTGGACCATTGATAATGAATTTGTTATTCCCAGTAAGGGCAGCAACAATACAGCGGCTCTGCATGCTTTTCTGAAATAGATTTAGTTAAAATTGAAATGAAAAGATACTTTCGATCAAAAATAGAAATATCCTGGGAAATGCATTTTATTTACCTTATTCGTAATGTTTCGTTTGAAGTCGATCTGCGCATTTTCGTGACTAATACTCGAAGAATATTCAGTAGAAAAAAAAGGTTTACCTACAAACAACGACATATTACATAGTTTAATTAATTTCTTTATTTAATGTTGCAATTACTTTTGTATCTTCGAGCAAATCTTTTTTTCTTACAAACTATTATCTTTGTTAAAATTATTTATTTAAGCTATTCCCCTTCTCCTAAGTCAAATCAAACAGACGAAAAAAAAAAAAACTTACAGCTATAACTGCTAAGCGTGGACCTTCTAAAATCCAAAAATATGGTGAAAAATTATAACCATACCAACATCTAAAAAGAGAGAATGAGAGCGACTGCGTGTAAAATATGAATAAAAAAAGTTGTAAATTTGTAAAAACAAAATTCTAAGGCCAGTTGCAAATTGTGCAAATTGGTTAAAATAACTGGAAAATTAAAATGAATTTAATAGCAATTATAAATACCATGATTACATATAACGAATTTGATAAGCGGATATTAAATTACAAAATAAAGCTAATAATGTTACCACTCTGAAGTAATTTTTCAAATGGGATGTTCGAGAGGTTAAAGTCCAAACGGTGTACACAATGCATCCTAGATGGCAGTATCTATTAAACGCTTTGCTATCTAAATATTAACTTACGAAACAATTTTGAATCGAAACGCAGTTACAATCGCCCAAACTGATGTCATCACTAATGGAAGACCTACAAAAAATGTAAAACGTGTTGAGGATAGAGCTTTTCTATCAAATTAGCAATGTTGCCTAATTTATATACGAGCGATTACACAATGTGAACACATTCAATATTACAAGTAAATATTATTCACTATCTTTGAAATACACATGTGCCACATTATTTTCATTTGCAACATTAACATTCATTATAAAATATAATGTTAATTCAAAGTAATACATATACATACCCCAACCTAACAGATGAAATATAAAAAAGTGTGTTTTATTTCTTAACACGTGAAATGCAGTTAAGTTATGTAAATGAATTCCTTCGATGAACATCCATAAAAACATGGCCGTTCTGGCATACTCAAGAAGGACATAAAAAAGTTCGCACAAAATTGGCTGTAGAGTTTAAATAGTAATACTGTTGTTATCAAAGTTTTTAAATACAATTCAATACACGATGAAATGCTTTCTCCGCTTACCGTGTTATCGATTCCAATCAATTGGCTCATGTTCGATTGATCTGATTCAAAGTTTGTATGCTCTCTAATTATATATTGGTCGATGTAAAGTATCAAACGAATTCCTACTTGAATTAACATAGCGATGAATAAATTTGCGTGGATTTTGGTTCTATCATTTTTTAGACACCTGCAAACAAACAAAAAATATACCTATAACAAAAGACTGCATTGTATTATTAAACTTAATTGTTTCACAATATTTTTTTGGGGAATTTGTTTTAATAAATTTGTTTGAAAAGCTATCCAGATATAAACGCGTAATGCCAGAACACGCAGAACTGGTTAAATAATATAAACAGCAACATGTATAGAAAAACAGAAAAAAAGAAAATATTTCTGAAATAAAAATCCTTTCATACTTTGAATTTAATACCCGAGGGCCACTAAATTGAAAAAGAAAGTAACATTTATTAAACGGATCAGTTTTTTAAAATAATAATTGCATTGGGAATTCAATTCCCCATACTTTATATAAAGGTAAAAACCTTTTGTTTTTCTCTAAAACTCAATTCAGCTACATGTACACATCCATTGTTGGGTCAACCAAATGTTTAATCAGAGAGATTGACGTCATAGTTACATTTATATAGTGTAATCAGTTATTGAGACTTCAGCATGGATAAATGTGCAGTCACCTTACATTTTACAAATCTAGAATTCATTATCGAATACACATGTAATAGATAATTACGTAAAGATATCGTGAAAATCTTGAACTGCTTTATTTAATTTGTTCGCTGGCTTTTGGATTTTTGCCCAGAACTTGCATTTTACAGATTCTACTTTTAAAGAACCAAATCTATAGTGGAATGCAGTACAATATCTGGGTAATATAAATAAAGCAGAAGCAAATGAAAAAGTAGAAAATGAAAATATTTGTGAAATAGAAATACTAAGAATTTACTTTTGTCTTTTCGGTATTGTATTCGTTATAAATCGAACTCTCAACCATCTGACAAGGTCTAGGTTATTATCAGTTCTATTTTTTAGTAAAACTAAAACCATCCAAAACAAGATTTGAACAAACTAAGTATATCGATTGTTTTTAAAAGCCGCTGAGAGCCAAATGGAATATCATTCTTCATAACCCGATTTCCGTCCACAACCTATACTGATCAATATCTAGCAAACCTAACACAATAGAACTCTTTCTGTAAATGTAGCTGTCGCCAAACTAGTTTATATCAACAACAACGCATATATAGAAACAAAAGAGAATGTAAATCTATTAATTAATAAATTTAAAGATGCATGTGTGTCATAGTTATTTTAGAGAATAATAAAGCCAACGTGAGAAATTGAGAGATGATAAAGAATCCAGCAATGCTGACATAGTTGCTTTTACACACTTTTACATTTTTAAAAACCTACGCCCATTGTTAAGTTGATACAACTATTTCCTCTTACCTGAAATAAGCAAATATGAAAATGGAGACCAAAAGAGCAATGAATGAAATGCTTAATCCAACCATTTCTAATATTCTCGTGCCTCTTGCGATTTCCAATTTAACCTAAAACAAATCCAAATTCCATAACGTAAATTTCAATATTTCAACCTTAATATGGAAACGATTAATCCCAATTTATACAGTACTGTATGGTAATCTAACTCAACACAAAATGTAATAGATGATTATAGTTAAAGGTTCAAGTGTTTTGCTCAATTCGATAAATACTTGAAACAGTCTCGTGATGTAATTTCACTAACATAATTTCTCTAAACTAATACAACAATGGTTTATCAAATGCAATCGAATCCCAATACTTTGTAACTTTTGTATAATGAGTTGTATATTAAAATTGTGTCATTCTTCGGCCGATTGCTATGTATATGTACCTGTGCCTCGTCTGGCGAACCACTGAATAACTGTTGCAACAACTCTCTAGTTTCCATCGTAAAGCACTCTGTATAATTCGTCCATCCTTGAGGACTCGTGGGTGGCTCTGACCCTATGCCTGACCAATAGCCATTGCTAGAGCAATGTTTAACGGCATAATCTATGAGATACATTATGCAAATACAGTAGGTTCATCATGGGTGAAACAACTGTTTTAGTCAAAAACAAAGCAAAATTGAAAAAACAAACAAAAAAAAACCTCATTTCCCCTCTAATGGCAGATGCAAGGCTCAAACGCTTTCCCAAAGTCATAAAATAGAATTAAAATTAATTTTAATGTGTTTACTCACTGTTTGGATTAGATCCTTTGAGTTTTGGACATGGTAGCTGTACAGTGGATCCAGCTCGAGTAGGCGGCCAACACAAAACTGTATCCCAGGTGGCGTTGCAAAAAATACCTAACAAAAGGCATCACAGTTTGAAAAATTTACCTTAATTAAATTGGGTTCACTTACAGACAAATTATGTTATTGTATAATACATATGAAGGGTAGGCAAAAAGTTCAAGTAAAAAAAGATATCAGCCAGAGTGACAATGGGTGCTTCAGTTTCAGGATACAAACTCGGTATAATCGATTTTTTGAGGACATATCAGACATACACCAAGCGAAATTTTAATTATAAAAGAAAGCATGAAAGCAAAGGGTTTACAACAACGGATGCGTTCATTATTAAAGAAATTAAGAGCTAGGAAGCTGAAGCATAGTGTACATGTACACTATCTCATATATATTTTCAAAATAAATTAGAAAATATCGTGAAACGCCGAAATTACAATAAAATAAAGTAATTTTAAGGTAATCAATATGCATACAATTGTATAAATTTTATGCTAATTTGAAAGAATACACTTTTGGTATTAACAATTAAGTCAGAAAATCTAGTGATGGCATTAACGGTATTATAATTCACACATTGTTAATTAGATATTTATATACAGTAATTAAAAGGGTAATTCCATATGATTAGCTAAATCTATATTTAACATCAATTGAAGTAAAAATTATGAACATCAATTTTCTAAAGGCCAATCACATGATGATTGATGATCATTGAGAACTATTTTCGATCACGTAAATATAGTGATTGTCATGGTGTTTTTCCAAACATTAATTTTGTGTATGAATCAGATATCAACATAAACAAAAAGAATAAGTTTCACACACTTCTAAAAATACGTTATATCTATCATATTGGGAGTTTAAAAGTCATGCGTTATAAATAGTTTTATACAATGCTTTCTAGAAAATCTTAATTACGTTATAAGAAACTTACCATTTGTTTTTAGTGAATTCACATGTTTAGCGTAGCACTTTGCAAAACCTTCGTACAAAGATGCAGTTTGCATTTTTAGCAATTTACAGAATGTTTAAATCATCGAACTCAAAAACCGTCACGTTCGTAAATAATCGTTAAAAATGATAACATTTGATGCTATTTAGAGACACATGATGCAGCTATCATAGTCAGAGCATATCACTGAGACACTGGGCATTTTTGGAAGATGCCAATTGACAATTATTGAGTACTTTATGGATTTATGTATAACGCATGCGCAGAATCAACAACCCTCATCCATCTTGCACATGCATGAGGAGATT
Organism: Julus scandinavius; assembly: GCA_034696685.1. Lineage (NCBI taxonomy): Eukaryota > Metazoa > Arthropoda > Diplopoda > Julida > Julidae > Julus > Julus scandinavius. The sequence goes on along the minus strand of JAQGAE010000011.1, from coordinate 15,701 downwards.
CAAATACTCGAAGATGAAAACATTTGTGTGTCGTTTACGTTGACTTCAAAGACATCCTTATGCAGTTTATGCCGTATACAAGGAATGTATCTTAAATAAATATTTTCCAACAAATAATCTCTGCAGGCTGTTATAGTGCTCTCATGCTTTATTTTTTAAACACCCGATATTTGATTTATTTTTCAACTATTGATGCCCAAACATTTACATTTGTAAATTAAATTCAGTCGGATATTAAATGTTTCCAAGATCTGCCATAAATGAAAGTTTCGTTAATCTACTTTTCGTATAAATCCAGTAATGTCTTATTTGTTTGCACCTCTATACAGCAGCGTGTTATTGCGGATCTCTTTCATTATTTTATGGCCATTCCGTATTTGGTTTAAGTTTTCAAATATTGATCCTAGATCGCATACGTATTCTTAAGTCAATTTATGTTTTCTTTAAGCAGAAATAATATAAAATTCTTAGGTAATTCTAAAAAGTAAAATATCGTAATCAAAGTTTCATTTGATTGCATATTTTTTCCATACGTAATTACTTAATATAATTTAACTAAAAAAGTCCTTAACTTTAAACTAGTTATGACTATCAAAAGTAAAACGCCTATCGGAATTTTAAAACTGATTTAGATACCAAGCCGTTTATTTAAGTTATCTAAATTGGTACTCTTACTCAATACTTTCGTTTTGAAATACGCTGAAAAATGTGCAGATAAAACAGTGATCCTTTTGTCTAAAAACCGGTAGCGTGTTACGTTAGTGAAAAACATATAATAATCAGTAAATAGTTTATCTATCTGGGTGAATCAGATATAATTTTTTGGGAGAAAAAATACTGCAGCTACTAACTAGTCACACCCCCATATCCGTGTGACCGTAAACACGTTAAACACAGGTAAGCATATTATTTTTTTCTTTCATTTCATATTAACATGATCTTATAAAAGTTTTGATTCGGCTTAGATATGCACGATATTTCAAAACTGAATTGTCACTAACAAACTAACGCAGGTAAAAACGTCAGGAAAAATTGTTTCACTGAAAACCTTGACGCACGAATATAATAGCACCTATTAACATGTTGGCACTAATGTACAATTGTAACGCCAACGCGGCAATAAATTTGGCACCAATAATAATACAAAGACCTGTTTTCTTTTTACAAAACAGTATATTACACAATCAAAAACACACTGCTAGTTCCGTGTCGAAAACTTAAACAAGCATAAAGTAACTTTCTAACATAAAGTAGGCATATAGTAAGATTAAAACAATGATTTTACTTTAGAAATGGCCGACCCAGAGGATATCATCTTAACTCCCTTGGATCACTCACCTGAAAGTATCGGTAACCCAAACAGCGGGTTAGAAGTTAGTGATATAACTGAAAAAGATCGCGAGAATAATGTGAGTGTAAAACCTGGAAACATAGACTTGTCAAATGGAAATTTGGGTAGAGAAAACATGAAATTGGGCACCGAGAAACGAAAAAAACCTAAAAAAGTATTCGAAAATGACAACGATGAACAATTTGAAAATGTGCAGGTAACTCAAGACACCAAACTTGAGCGAATTGACATCAGAGTAAGTACGAACAAGTTAACATAAATTAATAGATTAAATAATGAACCAAATAAGTTTCAAATATTGAACATTATCTACCAATATGTGAAAACTTACAATTGATTTGTCTGAAATGTATTTAAATTTAATCAATGTGGAGTACGAACATGACCTATGTGGCACATACTTTTACCATCGGTAATAAACATGCGATGTTGTATATATTCTGATTTTTAAATTAATTCAAGTATGCTTGCTTTAAGTTAAGTTATTGCATTTCTTTTAGATTTACCAAATACAGCGACCTTTAAATACTGTACCATAGAAAACTATACAGGATGAGGCATAAGTATTTAAGTCAGTTGAATACAAAATTTCTATGGGATTTCGAAACAGAAAATTTATTATAAAGTTAGTAATCATCATGTGAATAACATTGTTCCATTGGATATAAGTGTATATAACAACTTTTGACTTAGCATTGTCCATACTAATAATGAAACTAAAAGTACTCCGATCCTTCTTCGTAGAACTTCCTTTGAAAACTTTAAAAACAACTTTGAAAGCCATAGATGTAATGTTATTGATGTAGATGTAATTCTCATTAACATCTCTAAATTCTCAACCAAGTTTATGCATCAAGTTGATGAAGTTAAGACTGTGACAGAATTTTTTTTTCTAGCTAGAAGACAGGAATGACAAAGAACTGGAAGACATCAATTTCATAACGAGAGCTGTAGTGGACACTCGATCGTTTCTATACAACCTTATTGTGGAAAACGAGGACATTTCTATTTATTTAATTTTATTGTCCTTATCCATCGTTTACTGCATATTTTTCTATTTTGCGGTTGATTATGGATGGAAAACCACGAACAGTTACTGTGATGGGATCAAATTTTTGCTCATCATCACTATACTGGTGGTCGCAGGGCTAATTTATTATCAAATTATCAAAAGATTTTTTGGAAAATTTTTAAATAAGCATTGCGTCAAGCCCATTATGAAGGCGTACGAATGGGTTTGGAAGTTTAAATACGTAAGATGGCAAGTCAATTTTTACATATTTCTCGTCATCCCTCCAAGACACTGCATTATTAATTAATACAAATACTTTCAAAAATTTCAGGCTATTCTATCTCCTGATTATTGCGGCTACGGTGACGTTTCTAGTCATAGATTCCAAGGCTAATAGAAGCAGATTAATATCTGCAGCAGGACTCATTCTTTTAACACTGCTTGGATTTATATTTTCAAAATATCCGGGACGAGTGAGTAATTTGATAAAGTGCTGGGTGCGTCATTCCATTTAGGTAATATTTATAATTTTATATTTGAATTTAGATTAGATGGCGCCACATTTTCTGGGGTTTGGGCCTACAATTCCTTTTGGCTTTGCTAGTCCTCCGATGGGAAGTTGGCAGAGAAATATTTCAATGTTTGGGAGATAAAGTACAAGTGTTTTTGGATTACACTGACCAAGGTTCAAGTTTTGTTTTCGGATACTTAGTCACAGGCATACTGACAGGGTGGACCAATGTCACTGCCTCTGTTGGACCATACGAAGTTTTCAATCAAACAGACATTGCATTACCTATGCAAGATCAACTTTTCGGATTTAAGGCAAGTGCATATTGTATATTGAATATATTCACATCGATTCCATTCTGTAACTTAAGTTTGCTGCATGCGTCTGATCTCATACTATGATTTTTAGTTGTTTTAATTTTTAAAAGTTGATTACACAAACGGAACGGCAACTGTAAAAGACCTTTCGAGGATGTGATTTTAAACCTTATGAAACAATGTAAAACTATGTTTAAATTTTGACTTCTGCGACCAATGTACTCATTTAGAGTGTAAATAAATTTATTATTATTATTATTATTATATTGTTTTCTAAAATTCCTGTCTTATGAGGATAATGCATTTAGGAACTTAGTCTAAAATGCTTTTCTCAAAATTAAAAAAAAAATCTGATCAGCTCATATGGTTGTTGTTACTTTATCGAAAATAAACATAGTACACCTTTATTTCATTTGTATAGGTCTTGCCAGTCATCCTGTACTTCAGTTTCTTCATCCAAATTTTGTATTATTACGGGGTCATGCAATGGATAGTACAAAAACTAGGCTGGTGCCTTCAAGTCACGATTGGTACCACCGCTTGTGAATCTATTAATGCAGCAGCATGCATTTTTGTGGGACAGGTAGACAACATCGCAATACAGAGCGAGACATGAGTATTATTTGTTAGAATTTTTTTAAACAATTAAACTTAAATGGAAAATATATTAGATTTCATGTAAAAAAATAGCTACATATATTCTATATATATATTCATTTTATACTTATTTCTAAATATTCTGCAAAGATTTCTACATATGCATCGTGCGTCACTCTGTGTAACTGCATTCAGCATTTGCACATTTTTATAAAACCTTCAATGCACCGATGACCACAAGTATTGTTAATCATTGTTATATTCCTTCAAAGAGTGAAGCTCCCTTGGTAATTCAACCCTACATAGCTCAGATGACCAAATCAGAGCTACATGCTGTGATGACCGGTGGTTTTGCCAATATTGCTGGAAGTACATTAGCAGCTTATATCAGTTTTGGAGTAAGAACATACAAATTTTAAAAAAAAATTATATCATTTCAAGTTCAGTGTTGATTAAAGCGTTATAGAGAAAACCCTAAGTAAAACAACCTTACAATAACTTCGTTTTCTACATTTTACCATGGCATGAAATATACAGTTTTTGTTATGGCGCATTTAAAAATGTATGTTTATGATGTTAATTTACCTTAATAAATAATAATACAAGTATACACAATTCCATGTTGTGTTTTAAAAACCTTAAACTAGAAACTTATACATTTTTTTCCAAACCATAAACTAATTTTCCGAGCGAATTTATATAGGCTACTGCAATACATTTCTTTATTATAAGTAATTCAATATTCGATCAATTTTCAGATTGATGCTAGTCATTTGTTGACAGCTTCAATAATGTCGGCCCCTGCTGCATTGGGATTTTCTAAGCTTATGTATCCCGAAACCGAAGAATCACAGACCACAGCTGAAAATCTCCCTCTCGCGGAAGGGTAACTTTATTTATATTATAATCGTAATAAGATTAGGGAAAACCTTTCTATACGAACAACAGAATGGTTGACTACAAAGTATACTTGAAAAGAACACATAGAAACAAATTTTAAGTAATTCTAATTGAGGACTTTGTAAGTATTGATAAATTGATACTTTACAATTTCGTTTTTAATATTTGAAACAAACTTGAACCTAACATTTTATATATATTTGTTGTCATTTTTCCGCTGACAGAACTGAAAACAATGCTCTGGAAGCAGCTGCCAATGGAGCTTCCATGGCCATTGCACTAGTGGCAAACGTAGCAGCAAATTTAATCACATTTATAGCTTTCATTTATTTTGTCGATGGTGTGCTATCATGGATGGGTGCTTTGGTTGGATGGGATTTCCTTACATTAGAAGTAAGCAAAACACACGCTTTTAAAGCAATTAAATTAATATGACAAAGAAAGTGAAGGAGCATCTTTCACATTTACTTTGTGCACGAGTTCTTATAACGAAATTCAGCAGACTGCTGAAAATTAGATTATCCATTAATAATTCATGTGATTTCATATATGCATTTAAATTTGCACTTATTTTTCTATGGAATATAGATTAGTCTGGAACTTACATATACGTATTTATATTTGTATATTTTTAAACTTTTAGTGGATTTTAGGCCAAGTATTTACTCCTTTGGCTTTCATGATGGGAGTAGAATGGGAGGACTGTGAAGAAGTTGGACAATTAATTGGTGTCAAGACAATAATCAACGAATTTGTGGCGTTTTCACAACTTGGCGAAATGCAAGCTAACAACGAAATATCGGTAACAACTAAACTACATTTTTAACATATAATTCTAAAACACCATAAAATCACAAATGTTGGAAAAAATGAAATTGTTTTAATTTTCGTAAAAAAAAATTTTCAGACCAGATCAGCAACCATAGCCACATATGCCTTGTGTGGATTTTCAAATATCAGCTCTATAGGAATTCAGTTGGGATGTTTAGGAGGTCTGTGCCCGGAAAGGAAACCAGAATTGTCACAAGTGGTCATCCGAGCTTTAATATCAGGATGTGCAGCTTGTTTCATGACAGCTTGTGTTGCAGGTAAGAAACATTATTTCATAACTACATGTATGTTGGCGATAAACACTTTACAAATGTTTTCAATAGTTTGGGTAAGTGTGACTTCAAATACATGTCATCTTTTGGAAATCTGAGCGGGATGACAATATGTTATGCAAAAGTTGAATTACTGTTTGTAAACAATCTGAAATTATCTGCAAGAAGATTAAATTACCCTCGTATGCAACACTTGTGTTGCGATCTAGAGCCTCCATATACGTTATGTATAATTTTCTAACAGGCGAGTTAATTATACTGGATTTTCCGCGAAATGCAAACTTAATTTCAAATACTAACAAAGTATGCGTTGCTAAGAGAACCATCTTCTGATTTTTTTTTTTGCGGCTTGGAGGAAAATATTTTGAAAAATAAAAATAAATATTTCTGCAACAGTACATGTATATTGAATCTCCTTGCGGTGCGATAGACTTTGATCAAGAAATGAAGCGAAATATTTATATGCACATTTTTGTGCTGCGTTTTTCAATTAACTATATATGAAGAGAAAGTTATGCAAAATAGTTCTTTTTTCTAATTTTGTAAGCAATTGCTTTCCAAATATGCCACTGTGTACAGTGACTGAAATGAATCCTTATCTTTTAAATATACAGGGTCTTTATTTTTTTACAAAGATTTTCTATTTACACAACTCGTCAATAGAGCATGAATTTTGTTTCATCTAAAGTTTGAGATAAAAAAAACGTTTTTAAGAAACACCGAAGTAGATCTTAACATTCCTGGTTTCATTTTAAGCAAATTCTTAGAAAGTCTTTATCTTCATACACAGTATGATAATTTTTTTTTCTCCAAATTAAGTAATGCTTTAACTTGACTTTACTCATTACAGACAATGAACGATAACTTGTATGTAAGTATATGTGAAAGTAAATTTGTATTATTATTTTTTTCCAGGAGCACTCATAGATGAGGAATAAAACATGATCTCAATCAATGAAAGCAAGTAATGAGGTGAAAGAGATGAAACGGTGAAAGAGAAAATTTTCTTTGTAAAATATCTGCGTAGTTAAAAAAGCTATAGTTACCCAATATTCAATTTTCCTTTGTACATTAGTCATGAAACTTGTACAAAAATGTACGCCTCAAATTTGGGCCTGTAAATAATTAAACATGCAATTAAAATATAACCCCATACTGCAACATTCTTGAACATGTATTTAATGGTAACACTGCCTGGAAAACTTTAAGGAAAGAAATTTAATTCATGAAGAATAACATATATACATGTATAACTCACGGTGCGACAGGTTATAACCACATTTGGTAAAGTAGTTTATTATTAACCTAACAATTCTTGAAAATGTTTTCCATAATATACAAAGAAATCCCCATAAAATATACTTGTTATTTCGCTTTCGGTGATTTACTAAAGAATATAAAAACGCTGACATGTGTAAAAATACACAGATAATAACCTGCTATTTTGGAATTATTTTTAAATGGAAATATTGATTTTTTGCCATGAATGACGTATCTTCCATATACTCTATGATATATCGATAATGCACTGTCATGAACTTTTTTTAACAACAACAAGTACTCTCAAGATTTTGAACTGAAAGCTAATTTCTTTTCTTTTAGCCCATTATGGATCCAATACCAATATTGAATTTTCATTACAAAAAACCTTTATAGTAAAAAAAATCATATTTAATAATACAACGATTATTGGAACTTTCGAATATGTTATTTTTAAAAACTATAGCAAATAAGTATTGAGATGTAACATATTTACAATAAAACGCAAGTTAATAATATTATTTAAATAAGATGAAAAATGTGCACTAGTTGAAAACATTTGGCCTCACAACTTATTTAAAAAATGTATTTACCCAAAAATTTCGCAGAAATACTGTTAGCATAAATATTACAAATAATTCACAGCATTGGCTTTATATTAGTATAGATTTCTGAATAAACACGATTCTATGAATCATTTATTATATTTATGCCAACAGTATTTTTGCGAAATTGTGGGTGAAATTTTGTTTTTTACTGTTTAAATACTGTATTATTGGAAATCTTAAAGGAAGTTAGACAGTGTTTGCCAACAGATAAAAATTGTTGAGTCTGAGAATAAAACTTAACAATATACAACGGCATTTGACGTTTAAGAAAATTATGACTAACAAATCAAACAAAACCACCGTATACTATTATTCCCCAAATTCCATCATAATAATTTGAGTCCATCGATGTTACTTTCAAAGGCAACAACGATAAATTTATAATTTGTATTAAAAAAGCAAGACTTTGTTTTCAAACCACAATTTTCTAAATGAAAACTTTCTATCTCTCTCAATCTTACGCGTTTTAAAAGACTGTAAACTAAATGAGTTACGTAATTTAATGAATAATGAACTTCAAGGAATAAATTCCAAATCACCCACTGAAAATATTATGAAGTGACATTCGTTTGACTCCGTTTTGATGGCATTACTTTTCTAAAAGTTAAAATTGGCCACCGTCATGCATCATTTTTTTCTGTAATAGGCGCCTAATTTGGAAATTGCCTAATACAGAAAATCATTTCGAATTGTTTACCTCTTTTGAAAAACTGCATAAACAGGATGGCGAATTCAAAATACACGTAAAGGGGGTGTGCGGTAAAAGCCAATTGAATTTCTAGGCAATCTAGCAGGTAAAATACCTTCTCTACCTGTTGCCATTTTTTGAGTTCATCAGAATTTAAAACACAGCACAATTCAGGTTTTTTTATTTCCTTTTGATTGACGCAAGGTATGCCTCACTTGCCATTAAAGTAGAACAGTCGAGGGAAAATAGTTGGAAAAAGTTTCCTTAAAACTTTTTCGTAATCAGGAGCTGTTGGGATTGGCCAAACTGCGATGGACGTTTCCGAGGAATCCCCCGCATAACGCATACGCTAAGCAAACTAATGACGTATGCGGGTTTGGATCAATTTAATTTATAAAAACACAATGCTAATACCCAGGCCGGTTATAACACCATTGTGTATTGTTTACAGCTTAAACTTTGAGTATTATTGTCACCTTAGCAATGGAGGCCAATACTGAAATGAACAGTTTCGTAGTAATGAGAGAGTAAGAACTATGGTTAAAAAGAAAACTTTTGAAATCAATCAAGAACATCACTATCATACTAACAGGTGAGTAGACATTTATATAGTTAAAATAATTCATTATTGTTATGGATATGGTTTATGGGCATTATGGTTATGTTTAACGGGAATATGATGAAATTAAATCGCACTATTTTTATAGGCAACAGTTGACATTTAATGGTTTATTCGAAATGAGATTTTGGGTAGAAATATATTATATATGTCATTTATTGATCTGTTTTATTTATAAACCAGTCATCAATTTCTATATAATTTGTATTTCCACCCACAACTGTTATAATTAAAACTTATAAAAAAATGAAACAAGCATTATTCCATTTTGCAAATTCTTTATATTTCATGTAGTTGCAAATTGTGTTGACCTAATACAAATTCCTGAAAGATTTACGGTATAGATTTTAACTGTAAAGATTGTAATAGATTGAAACTTTATATGCAGGGCATGTAATTTCATCTGCATAAATTATATAAAGCCATCCTAAGGCAAGTGCACGGTATAAAACTATGTCGTACCTGCTCGGGATATTCAAATCAGCCCACATTTTTGTTACATCACGGATATTCGATGAACAAGTTTTGAGTTTACATATATTAGTGTAAATTCACCAGATACGGGAGAACTATTCATATGAGAATTGCGTTTGTTTAAAACTGCATTATATATAGGTATAGTATATAATGCTTTAGAGGTAATCAACTGAAGCTAAATTTGATATGCAAATGATACATGCTCAATATGAATTGACACCCACATTCAGCAGATTCACCACATTTGCATTCAAAAGAGCTCAACATTTATCAAATTTCAGACAAAGAGTACGAGAACACGCAACTGCGGCCTGCCTGATGTATGAGGCTGGTGACGCTACATATGCATAAATGTAATATGAAATAGTGGACGCATGAAAACTCTTTAAATGAAAACAATTTCCAACAATGAATTATTCAGTGTTTTTATTAGAAATATAAAACACTGTTACTGTTACTGTTTTTATTTACAAAACATTAAATTTATAGTAATTAGATTTTAAACACTTGATTTATAAACACATTTTTGGCAATATGTTTACTAGAATCTTTGAATTTATCATTCATAATTTTCTTAACACGTCTTTTTAAATTTAATATATGAAGCTTTTGAAGTTATTGCTTTCCACAATATCATTTTATAAACGTATTTTCCAATAAACGTAAGATTATGATTGATATTATTTCAAATCAGTACCTTACTTTCAGAATAAAAATAATTCATGTAAGAAGAGGAGAAAGGAATTAATGGAATTTCTTTTCATCTTATTAATGATGAAAATAATAATAGTAAATTTGCTGAAAATGCAAAAGGCATGCACAATAGAACTAATATTTTTCCACATCCGCCTAAGGAGGATGCTGGAAATTATCAAGACAATAAAAAATGACAATAGGTAAATACAGTGAATTTTATAAGTTCGCCTTTAGCCCACGGAAGTTAATGAATAGGATGTGCAGTTTTGCAATTATTTCATGCATCAAACACAAGGACGACCATTTAAATTGGCGCAGGAACACAATACTTATTAACCTAGCATAAGATATAAAAGCGCCGCATCCTATGGTTTTACCAGTAAATTTCTATAGGCTTTAAAAAAATAACTAACGTCATGACATCAGTAGTGTTTTAAAACCCCACGGAAAATTGAACTCGATAATACTAATTAATTCAACGTCTTAATCACCTTTTTGGGGAATTATTATTGCAGAATGTCTGCTAACATGGACCAACAACCACCAGGTAGTCCATACGCATTAAGCAATATGGGACTTGTGCTAGACGATGAAAATCTGCCAGATACACCGTCGGAACATATCAAAATGCATCACATAGATTTAGAGGATAAAAACTATTTTCAATTCAGTGCCAAAGCTAACACAAATGACGTATTTCCAAAAAAAACTTTTGTAAGTATTTAAACGAATTTTTTAAATTTCGAAATTGTTCAGAAACGTAATATCAATTAATTATTCATTTTATTCAAAAAGGGAGAATCAAATAACCATACTTTGGTTCCAAGCACAACGGTGGATCTCAGTCAAGAGCGAGACAATAGCAATAATACTGAAACACGCCAAATGAACATTGCAATTAAAGGATTAGTGAGGATCAGATCCGCCATTAGTGATTTTTTCGTGAAACATAAGAAGTGGATTTCGCGACTATTTTTAGCATCTTTCGGAATTCTTTATTTTGTGTATTTCGGATTTGCGATTGCCTACAGCTGGGAAAATGAAGTGAATTATTGTCAAGGAATTCGCTTTTTGACATTAATAACGGTGTTTGCAATCGGCGGAATTTTGTATTTTTGTATTTTGAAAAAATTTTGCGGAAAATTCTTGGACCAAAACTGCATCAAACCTATGAACATGTTCGTGAGCAGAATGTGGCAACGCCCGTTTATCAGTTGGTATGTCATATTATTAACTGCTAAAATTTCGATAAAAGTTGCAAATCATTATAGGACAAATTGCTCTTTTATGAATTTATCAGGGTTGTTTACGTGATTCTCATCGCATCCGTGGTGGTTTTCTTAGCCATCGACACACAGGGCAACAGACAGAGATTAATCTCGGCAACTGGTGTGATAATCTTGATTTTATTTGGTACTATTTTTTCAAAGCACCCCGGTCATGTAAGAACGTTTTTTTTTTCAAAAATTTCGTTATCTTCATTATTGCTTTCGTCGACATTTTCTCATCTGGTTAACATTGAAACTTTTGAATTTCCAGATAATATGGCGTCAAGTTTTTTGGGGACTAGGGCTACAGTTCGCTTTCGCATTATTGATTCTAAGATGGAATGTTGGAAGAGAGATTTTCCAGTGCCTTGGCGACAAAATCTCCCAATTTCTCAGCTTCACAGACAATGGATCTTCCTTCGTCTTTAGCTATTTGGTAACAGGACAACTGCAAAACTGGCCAGCATCAGTTACCAATGAAACGACGAATAGTACCTTGCCGTTTGATGGCAAACTGCCATTGCAATTTGCAGTATTTGCATTCAAGGTAATATTCATTTTAAACTTGCCCTGCTTATAGCCAAATACTACTTTGAAACTATGGCCCAGAATTAATAGTAACTGAGATTCATACGTTCTATAACACCCAAAACGATGCTTATTTTAAACATTTTTGATGCACAGGTTTTGCCAGTTATATTGTTCTTCAGTTTCATCATTTCCATATTGTATTTTTATGGAATTATGCAATGGATCGTTACGAAATTAGGTTGGTTGTTACAAGTCACTGTTGGAACGACAGCAGCAGAATCAATAAGTGCATCAGCGAATATTTTTGTAGGACAGGTAATAAATCTCATATTTCTTTAAAACTTAACATGTCGTGCAGTCGGTTTAAATACTATTATCGATTGCAGACCGAGGCACCTCTGATAATCCAACCTTTTTTGCACATGATGACCAAATCAGAACTTCACGCTGTGATGACCGGTGGGTTTGCCACCATCGCCGGAGGTGTCCTTGCAGCTTATATTAACTTCGGCGTGAGTTCATATTGTTTTTCTCATCATAAACAACGTTTTATATAAAATTCATTGATTTATAAACTGGTTCTATAGGTTAGTGCTAGTCATTTGCTCTCAGCTTCCGTCATGTCAGCACCAGCTGCCCTTGGCTTTTCAAAGTTATTTTATCCGGAAACTGAAGTGTCGAAAACTACTGCGGACAACATCAACATCGCAAAAGGGTAATGTACAGTCCTTTTGTTTTAAGATAATATTTGCAAACATAAATCAACAAAACAATGAATAAAATAGACTAAATGAATATAATGATAATCATTAAAAAAACAAAACTCGAATAATATATGAATGAATCAAATACAAGGAAGATGTATACCGAAATTCCGATTTCAATAATCTAAAAAATAAAATAAAAAATAAAAAAAGAAACCGAAATTGCCTCCTCAAATAATCCGCTTTGGGGAATGCGCAACAAATACAACAAATGATTTTATGAAACATATAAGAAGTCTTATCATTATAGCTGAATTTCCAAGATAGGTAAAATATGTTTTGATTTTTTTCCATAAGTTAATATACATGTAAGTCAGCAAATGACTTATTGTATATTATACTTCATATATGACGACAGCAAGGCCTATAAAAATGAATAGATTTTTGTTTGTTATGTATTTTATTTAGTGAATCAAAAATTAGGTAAGCAGAACAATTCCTGTTTACTTTCGGTTTCTATCTAAATGACAAATTTAGCTGAGAAATTGCATGGTTTAATTTTTTGGTGTAAATCAATTGTGGCGAAACATTAACTACATTCGTCAAAACTCGACTAAACACTTTGCTCTCTGTAGATAATATAATACTGGTGGCAAGTAAGTTTGCCTAATGTATTTTTAATATCATCAATACTGATCAATGCAGTCTCTAGATTTTACCCAATTCATCCATTACTATAATTGAGGTCTGCTCTACATCTCCACCAGTGGTTCCGGAGTGTCTCGGAAATAATTCCGCTCATTTCTATTTTGTTAATATCGTATATAATGATTTGGTACCAATTAGGCCCATAATATTCATTTCTTCCACAGAACCGAGCGAAATTTTCTAGAAGCAGGAGCCAATGGAACAAGCAATGCCATTCCTCTGGTAGCGAATATAATTGCTAATCTAATAGCATTCATCGCCTTCATTGCTTTCATGAATTTCATAGTCAATTGGTTCGCAACTTTAATTGGATATGATTACGTGACATTCGAGGTAAGCCCTTGAATTCAGCTCCACTGAGCTCATTTTTCATTCAGAAGCATATCCAAGATGAATGCATTATAATAATTATTTTCCCTTATTTCAATTTTTCTTTATTATAGTGGATTTTATCCAAGCTTTTTATTCCATTGGCTTTCATCATGGGGGTAGATTATAGCGAATGTGAGGCTGTGGCCAGGCTCATTGGGCTGAAAACCGTGGTCAATGAATTCGTGGCTTATGCTGAATTAGCCCAAATGCTGAAACGCAATGAACTATCGGTAAGCCATTTTAAGAGGAGCACTGCGAATGGCTCTTACCATGAATCGCAAAAAGTGAATCATTCCAATGTACTTTATTTAATAAAAAGTTAGCCAGATGAAAATATTGCAAAGGGTTTAACTATAGTAATACTTTTGATTTTACGGTAAAAATGAACCCTGTGCCAAGTAACTCAACTATTACATAAATCATCACCATTACATACAGTACATATCATATAGCAAATTTACTATTTTTCGCTTACCAGGCCAGAGCAGAGGCTATTGCGACGTATGCCCTTTGCGGATTTTCAAACATCAGCTCCATCGGCATTCAGTTGGGAGGATTAGGCGCCATGGCCCCTGGTCGAAAATCTGATCTTGCAGATATTGGAGTTCGTGCCCTTATTGCCGGATCGGTGGCTTGTTTTATGACTGCATGTATTGCTGGTAAACATGAATAATATTTATATTAATGGCTGGCTAAAAAACTTATAGTTGGAAGAGCCAGTGACATGTACTTAATTAATCTTCCCATTTTTTTCAACAGGCACACTGATAACTGACTCTTGAACAGCTATTATCATGCAAAGAAACACCAAAAAGCAGCAGCAACGTACAAAGGGTCCCAGCCCTTCCAGCCAATAGCATGCAGAGGACAATGGCGGAAATCATACTGGCTAAAGACAATGACTTAGAAATTGCTGGTCAATAGAAACGGGAGCACGAACGTTTTCAGGTTTATTTGAAGTCTATAATGAAAATCGAAAATATTTTTTCATACTTATGCTTGCATTTGAAATTCATTGACCATAAAAGATTATCACAATAATAAAACCTATGTAAGTTACAGTAAGCGTAATTGACAGTATGTTGATTACTGACCCATCAAATGCGCTTAGCATATTTTGAATACTTCGAATACTTTGAATGTCTTCATTCTTGTCCTTCATTTAATTTGCTGAATTGAAATGTATATATTCTTATCAAAGCTTTCTGTACCATCATAAAGGCGCATCTCCACCAAGACGTACATTGTACGTACATGCACGTTTTTACAAACATATGCAAAACAGTTTGCCCTCCGAGTTTGTTTCAGCCGCAATTTTGTAAATATTAAAATTTTACAGAATTTGCATAAACACATTTTAAATGTCTTATATTTGCATAAACTGCTGTACAATTTTGATATTTACAAAATGGCGGCTGAAACAAACCCGGAAGGACTTTTTTGCATGTTTGTAAAAACGTTTATGTACGTGCAACGTACGTCTTCGTGGAGATGCGCCTTTAGGAGAAAAAAAATTACATTAACTTTAATTATTAAATTAAAATTAAAATAAATTATAACGCCATCAGTTTAACAAGTGTCCCGAATGCAGCATATGTACATTTATATGCATAAAATCAATATTTGTATAATAAAATAGTGAGTAACACCCAAATTGTAAATAAACATACCAGAGAAAGTTACACGAGTATTTTTAAATACCAATTGCAAACCTTGCTGTGGTTCTCCATAATGTGGAGTAAAAAGAACACTGCTTTAAAAAGAACGCCCCCAGGTGGGGTCGAACCACCAACCTTTCGGTTAACAGCCGAACGCGCTAACCATTGCGCCACGGAGGCCACGCTCCAAAGTTAATTTTTGCTGCAGTTCTCCGTATAGTGCAGATGAAAAGAGAACACAGCTTTAAAAAGAACGCCCCCGGGTGGGGTCGAACCACCGACCTTTCGGTTAACAGCCGAACGCGCTAACCATTGCGCCAC